>VYZR01056115.1:7232-23810 GCA_013400675.1 Oxylabes madagascariensis | reverse complement strand
GATAATAACTTGCTGCTGAAAAGAATGGTAAAGCCACCGAAAGATTCCATCTGTTACCAACAAGCTGCTTCTAGCAACAAGCATGGAAATACCACAGATAAGAGTCTAACATGAACTACCATAGGGATGTTTTTAATTTCAGTGCTTTGAATTGCCTTTTTGCCTTTATGCACTAATGACTGGTCATAAGCATCTTACTCCAGTTAAACAGAAAATATCTGAACAGCTCTGGATATCACCTACCCATACTGCACTGAAATGCCTGTCTTACATTCACTGATGATGAATTCTACTTGGAGAAAACTGTCCTTAAAATCTTTTTTTTCTCAGAAGGTCATTTCTCTTTCCAAGCCTCCAAGTAATCCCAGTGCTGAAAATGGTAACACAGAAGAATTTAATTTAAGTTATTATACCTGGCAAAAAAATGAAAATTTTACCGGCCTGTCTCAACAATCATTGTAATAATTGCCAACAAAAATCAGTAAAGTGAATCTTTTCAAATGTCTCCCAGAGATATTGTGTGCTATCCAGTGTACCCACCACCCTGGTTTTGTCTACAAAACCAGAGGAACTCTGAAGCATGAGCTGGAAGTTTTTACAGCTCTAAGAGTTGACATTATAATGTACAGATGACAACCCAGAATTGGTCCTCTATGCTGCCCAACCTCAGTTTGAAAACATTAATTTCACAGAATCATGGAATGGTTTGGGTTGGGAGGGGACCCTGAAAGGCTTCTCTTTTCCAGGCTGAACAATCCCAATTCTCTCAGCCTTTCCTCACAGGACAGGTGCTCCATCCTCTCCTGGATGAAAGCTAAAAGAACACTCATGGGAGTTTGGTAGAGATGCATTCTGGACCACAGAAATAACTGTAAGGATGCTATTTTCCAATTTCAGTTCTTTGAAGTAAACACAGCTATGCACTATAAGCAGATTATTGTTGCATTTATTGGCCATGACAGGGAGAAGGATATAATAGTCAAATACCTCCTTTAGCGCTTCCTGAAAAAAATCTAGTTCAGTTTTTGTTACATTTGATAACCTTTGCTAGGATTAGCAGTTCACCAGCTGGACACAGGCTAACAAAGGAATAAATTAAATGAGTCCATGCCAGGATATGTGAAACAATGAGAACAGTGAACCTCAGTAGAAAATTAAGCATGCTAAATTGGCATGCAAATATAAACCTCTTACAGGAGCAGCAGAAGTTATTAAAGCAGCAAAGCTGTCCTCCAGCTTTCCAAATTTAACTAGAATCATGCAGGATTCATAACAGCACAAAAGATGTCATACAATAAAAATTAAGAAGCACCAGGCTTCCAGCATATTTTCTTGCTGTAGGGAACAGAATCATCCCTCATGATTTTACAGACTGGAACTCATTACTTTCATCAGCTTAGGCTATGAGTTTGCAATAGCCAGGCTATTTCTAACAATTTGTTTTACAGGACTTGGTTTGGCATTCCTAGGTATACACAGAGAGAAGAATCAGCCATTCTTGGTAGCAACCATTTCTTCTTTCAGTTACATGTTTATTCAGTTTGTTTGCTTTCTCCTTTTTTTTTTTTTTAATCCCTTGGCAAGACTTCACAAACATTTCTGAGGAAGAAAAACAGATTTAAAAATCATTATTATAAGTCAA
Organism: Oxylabes madagascariensis; assembly: GCA_013400675.1. Lineage (NCBI taxonomy): Eukaryota > Metazoa > Chordata > Aves > Passeriformes > Timaliidae > Oxylabes > Oxylabes madagascariensis. Next base: position 22,168 of record VYZR01056115.1, on the reverse strand, counting down.
TGCAGACTGTATAATAGAAAGACTTCTACTGAAAGTAGGAAAGTGTATAATCTTCTTATGAATAACACTAGCCAAACTTCACACAACCATGACATGTACCTGCAACTTGGGAAAGGCCACAATTAATTTCCACAAATCTTTGTTGTTTTTAGTCTCTTTCATACTCCATAATATGGAAGATGCAACCAACAGAAGATACTTGCTACAGAAATATTGTTATAAAATCACTGCCAAATAAGATACAGTTATAAAAAATATGTAATAAGCCATAGGATTTTCAAAATAACTTTCAGAACAGATCATGGCGCTGCCTTCAATTATATTGTGGTGTACATTTTACTCAGGATTTAACAAACAAGGACAAGAGAAGAAAGAGAAAGGTGGTTACAAAAAAATAATGGCATAAATTAATACATAATATCTGTGATACTCAGAAAGTACCTATAGGAGTTCATATCAGCAAAAATACCTGTAACAGTATAGAGTCTCATCAGAAATGCCTATGAATTCCCAAAGGACCAAGCAGCCCTGATAGATTCTATGAACTAGAGAACTGGGAAAAGAAAACCCCCAAATGAATGAAGAAAACAACTTGAGAGGTAGCAAAAGTAAATGGAATTTGAGAGGTGCAGGACCATGAAAGATAAGAGAGCAGGAGGAGGAAAAAAATTATGTTCATTTTAAAGCGTCCTTTCGAATGAAGCTGTCTACAGCTTCCTCACAAGGGGCAGAGGAGGGGAAGGCACTGTTCTCTTCTCTCTGGTGACAGTGACAGGAGCTGGGGGAAGAGCATGAGGCTGAGTCAGGGGAGACTCAGATTGAATATAAGGGAAGAGGTGGTTGGGCAGCCCACCAGAGGGTGGTTGGGCACAGGAACAGCCTACCCAGGGGAGTGGCCACAGCACCAAGCCTGACAGAGCTCAAGAAGCACCTGGAGAACGCCCTTGGGCACATGGTGTGATTTTGGAGTGGTCCTGTGCAGGGCCAGGCGCTGGACTCAACGATCCCAGTGGAACTCTTCCAACTCAGGATGTTCTGATTTTATGATTCCTTCTCTGCCATGATGTCACTACTGCATTCCTTATCAACCAGAACCCGATGGTCAGCTTTGATTCTTTCCTCATGTTCCAAGTCTGAAAAATCAGAAGAATGCCACTTATTCCTCCATCTAGCCACTAAGAGGCAAACTTTTCTCTCTACTCACAGCTAGTGTTCAGAACTAGCTGTTCTCCCAAGGTTAATTCACCTTTCTCCTTTCTGAATTTATTCTCTGTTTTCCTAAGTCATAAAATATGCAAGTGGCCTAAATTTCCACATGAAACTTCTTTGCTAATGTAACCGGTTTCCTGATGTTTTTTATTTTGCATTTTCACTAATATTTTGATATTAAAGCCTGCATGGTCTCACTAATTGCACATTTGTAATCTTAAGCCTTGGAAGTTACGTCCCTGCATGACCATCTCCATTCAGAATTTTTTCATCTCAAAGTTGACTCTACTGAATTATTTACATACCCTGTTACATCATGGGAAATCAAGCAAGTCTTCTGTAAGACAGCATTGCTGCTTTAAGTTTTGCCAAAGACTGCTGCCAGGATCAACAGAAATTAAAAAGTTCTTTGTGGATTTAGTGATTGTTCTCCACAGAGAACTCTATCACCACATGAATTTTTTAAGAGAGAGAACAGTTTTTGATGCCAAAAGACTACATAAAATGCAGACATAAATGCAAATGCATTTCCTCTTTGATAATCATCTTATGCAAATATCAATCCACTTACATCAGTGGTGTACCCTGCAACAAGAAGAAAATCTATCAGCTTTTCTCTTATTGAATAGAACTCATTAGTTTTTATATTACTAATTTTTTCTTTCATTTCTTGTTTGCCGTAGCTACTACTGTTTAAGATTGCTCAAATGTATTTGAGGTTTCTCTTTCCATGTGAAAGCCCTAGTTAAAAAGCTAAATAGTCTTGACATTTATTTGATATTTCTTGCTCCTCAGTAACTCCTATCAAGATGAAACAAACATTCTTAGGGAGTAAGATATGAACAAATCATGTGGATTATGATGACTCTATGCATTCTTTGTGTATCTACTTTCTCCCTCCAATATGGATTATCAAAAATTTAAATAATGGCAATGCTTATGGTCTGGTGATCTTCATAATTAGTTCTGATATATTATTGAAAATACTTTCTGCTGCCAGAAGCGGGGAGAAGGGAAAGCTGCTCTTTGATTACCTCAATGAACATAAAAAACACATTTTAAACACATTTTATTCTGAAATTTAACTAAGAGTTCCCTATGCTTATGAGATGCCAGTGCAATTCTGAGCTGCTTCCAGGACTAAGAGGGGAGCACAGACCCCCCCCAGTGCTCTGTGTGATCACAGAGACCCCAGGGGAACAGCACAAAAATACTGCTCCTGCAGACAGACCAGATACTCTGCCTCCTTTGTAAAGAGCTCAACCCTTGCTTTTACACTAATCCATTTTACTTGTTTGTTTTTAGGAGGCTTTAGTTAAAGCTCGGATTAAAAATGGCCTATTCTATATCATTTCAGTCCACTGAAAAGTACATATAGGAGGACTCTTTCCAATACTTAAAAGTTATTTCAGCAAGAAAGTTATTTCTCTGCAGAACAGGTGTTCATGGAATGAATAGTCTAGCTTTTCAGTTTGAACTAGCAAATACACTTTCTATGTTGCACATTGCAATGGCCATTTTAGCAATTTTCTTATTTATTACATTATTTGTGCTCTGTCCATTTGTTGCATCCTCAGCATTACGTTGCAACAGTGTTGCTCTCCCACAGTTCAAAGAAAAGCTACCAACTAAGCAGCGCTAATTTACAAACCCATTGTGACACAGAAATGCCAAAATATTCTGAGCCTCAAATTAGAACAGTTGCCAGGGTCTTCAGACATATAAAATATTTTCTGTAGGCCGTGATGTCTGACATAAACACACTGCCAGAGTAGGGTCAGCCAATTCAAAACCATAAATAGCAGAATGGTGGCAGAAAATGTTAAAAACAATTACAATACACATGTTCTTCCCCCTTAGGACAAAAGATTCTCATCACGTTCCTTTTTGCTCTGCCAGAAATATTTAACTGATTCATAGTTTGCAGTATAAATACATAAATCAGTTTCTGTTCCTGTTTCTAGACAGTTCATTTTATGTAACACAGATTCATGTGAACCAAAGTACTCTAATCTCTATAATTTCCTTATCTCTAAACCTTAACTACCACAAATAAGCTTCTAATGAGGGCCAGTGAGAGACAGTTTCTAACAAACAAATTTAGGAAAGGTTTGAAGATAGACTGACCGGTATCTCCAGTGTTATTTCTACGCATCATTACTTTGCTTCGAGACTGGAGCATACATTTGCACCATGGAAAATGAAGGTAAGAGACTGATTTCTATCTTAACACTATCCTCACCGGGAAGTAAAATGCAAAAGGAGGAAAGTGACATCACAGGGCAATGACGGATCCAATAGGCAATTCACAATAAAGGAGAGGAATCCTGCTGCAGGCAAGGCTAAAAAGGGAAGCAAAGACAACCCTGAGCACTATCTATAGATAGCCCTAAAGTGGGAACAAACAGAATGATCTGGGTCACAAGAGGTCATGCAGAAATGTTGCCTTCCAGTTTCAGGAGCAGTATGTTCACATTGGCAGGACTTTATGCCTGCACAACCCACACAGTCAAAGTCAGTTTAAGTCATGGCGCTTAGGGCTATTTTTTTTCTCTAAGATGATCATGCTATTGCTTTTTGCGTACACAAATTGCTAATAAAAAGCAAATTTCAAAATCTCAAGCATTAGTATTCATGAAAACTAAAGTTTAAAGAGATCAGTAACCTCAAGAGAGTGACCTGATTTCCACCCATTATAAACAGGACCACACCTCAGCCACAATGATTTTGTGTCAGTGCCTGTGGCTGATGACAGAACTCTGCAGTTCAGAATGTGCAATGCGCTCCATACCTCGGAAATGGGTGAACATCACAAGTCTCTTCAAATAGGTCCCCAGCAAGCAGTTCTTAAAAGAAGTCAGTGGAGACTTTGTCTTAGTCAATGCCATGGCCAGTCTCATTGTTCTGGTCAGACACCTTGGAGAAATACTCCACAGCTTGGGAAATAAGCATTTTTAAATTGTCTAAGGGTAGACATACATAATGCACAGTCCTGCGAAGAGATAAATGTAAGAAGCAATAGAGCTTTGTTAATGCTGTTTCTGCTCACACTAAACTATTTATTGCTGATGAAAGAATTTTAGCTTATTCAGAATTAGAACAGATCTCTGAAAAATACAGTGGTATTTCTTGGAGACATACTTTAAAATTTCTATATTCTTTTCATAAATTACTGTTTCTGGAATGACAATATTTTTCTGAGAGATACAGATCTCTAGTGGTTTTTCAAGTCCATCTACTGAATGAAATTCAGCCAGGCAGAGGAGAAAATCTTCAAATAGCTGGCACAGTCAGTCATGATGGAGCAGCACAATTTGAAGAGAAAATATTCATTATACAATTTCTCTAAAGGGAGTTCTCTGTACCAGTAAATTAAAAACCAGTAGAAAATGCCATGGAGATGTGGATAACTCGATCCAAACTAACTGGCAAGTATTTGGTGGTCTTAGACACACTGCAAATTATTCCCTTCCCTCCTTCTCCAGCAGAAACTTTTTAGTTATAACACACAAAATGGACAACAATATCCATTTGGATGTCTTTAACCAGATCCCATATAGAGTAAATTTCCATTCATGTACCTGTATCAGCAAACTTACTGCCAACATGGCACACAAGAATCCTGCTCCTCTTTCTTGTAAAAGGTTGACTGAAAGGTCTGTTTAATGGATTGCTACATTTCAGAAAATAATATACCATCAACAGGTTCACTGCTTACCAGCAAAAAGCATTACAGGAAAATTCCACACTGAATTCACAGTCAAAATGGGAGGCATCCCCACAAGTGGCAAAACAACAATCCTTAAATCATATCACATAAACTACTTCATTCCTTTTGTTCTGTAAACAGAAGAGTGTTTGGGGCATAGGTTAGAATAAGAAACTGTGGTTATATTATTAACAAGTAGATTAATCACTTTAATTGCCAGAAACCTAACAAAAGCAAAGAAAACTGATTCATAGCATATGTCAGAATAATGCTAGTGTAAAATAATAACATGAAAGAAGACAAATTGTCCCAGAGAATGTTTTACTCCTGTGCAGTATTATTTACTCTGTACAGTTAATCAAATTTGGCATACTCACAATTTTCAAAAGGAAAAAGAAAACAGGAAGAAAGCCCATAGATACACTCCCAAGGCAGAAAAGGAAGGTTTTAGAAACATTCTCATTCAATATGCCCATGATTTGATGACTTATTTTAAGTACTTTTTGCTCTGCCACTTTCTCTAAGTAAGATCAAATTCATGGACTTAATATATGTTCACACCCATTCAGACCTTGTCCTTTTAGCCAGATTGGACCACACAAGATAATTTGTAATATACGAATGCATTTATAATTTAAAATATTTAAAGTATGTTCTAGCTCACATATTTCTGACAAGCTTAAGGCAATTAAAAGTCTAACCAGCCCAGCCTTTTATGTAAACGAATGGCTTAGACAGCTCGATGTGCTATTTGGGGTCTCCTCAACCATCCAGTTATCTTTCATTAAAAAAAGAAAAAGAGAAGATAAAAAGGGTAAAAGATCTGCAACTACAGACAGTAGGAGAAGATTCTCTGAAAGTAGCTGGCTATAATTTCACTTAACAATGACTTTTAAAAAAAAAAGGGTAATACTATTGTTTTCAGTAAATATCGCAGACCTTTAATTCTGGTCAATTTGTATTCTGGCATAACTTGACACACAAAACATAGATCAATTCTTTCACAAGCACAGCTTTTCTTCACCATTTAATAAAGCAAACAACTGTTAAGAGTAAACATAGATTTTATCTGCACAAAAGGAAACTGAGCTGAGTTAAATAGGCCTGTAACCTTTCCTGCAGGGAAGATGCTCAATTTTCAAGCATCTTTATAGGGAGCTCTTTATTTTGTTTACAGGAAATACTATGCAAACAGAAATTAAATCCTTCCAGGTGACAAGGATACTCACAGCATAATTCTGCTAAGAGATGCTTGGAGATACTTCTGCACACAGTTACATTTTAGTACAAATAATTCTCTCTGCATCAGAATGTATAAGTAACTAAGTACAGACAGCACATAAGGCTACAAAACTATGGAAGCTTGCTGTGAATTCTATATATTAGGTACATGCTCCAGCAAGACTGGGCACCTGCACTTAATGACACAACTAAGTATAATAGATGATTCTATAACAAAGATTTATTACTGAATATTGGTTTAAGTGGCTTAATTCTGAAACAAGAAAAAGGTGCTTGGCTTTTGACATTTGGCTAAGACGAACAAAGTTTCTTCCTTATTTTAATTACACAGTTTCAGCACTGCTGACAACAGAGCTAGGTGTAGGGAAGTGTCACTTACCACAACTGAACACTGAGTGGGGCTATTTGAACAAAAATGGATCGTATTTGGTCCTTAAAAGGTTTGAGGTATGCTAAATAACTTTTTAAGTACTAACTTTTGGGTTAAAAAACAAACAGAAAAGAGCCAAGTTTCACGTGAATTACTGTCACAACTCCCTGGTGATAACATGTAGCCCAGCTGTCCATGCAGCTGTCCATGAAAAACATTTTCTTTTCATCTTTGTAAGTTGTCCAGCATTGAAACCTTATGACAGCAAGCTTGCAGGAAAACGGTGACAGTTGTAAAGGGATTAAATGTGTTGTGCAAGGATCTACACCATCGCTGAAGATCATTAGCTTGGCCTAGCTAATAAACACATGGCATAGTCACTTAGCTTAACTTGCCATGAAGATTTCAAACCAAGGTAGTAAGAAAGCAAAACATTTACAATCAAAACATTCACCTGATGCATTCACTTGCACTAAACATTAAGAAGTTTTTCACAGTGAGGGTGGTAAAACACTGGCACGGGTTGCTCAGAGATGTTGTGGCTGCCCCATTCCCAGAAATGCTCAAGGCCAGGTTGGATGGAGCTTGGAACAACCAGGTCTGGTGAAGGTGTCCCTGTTCATGGCAGGGGAGGGCTGAAACGAGATCATTTTAAGGGTCCCTTTCAACCCAAACTACTCTATGATTGACAGTATTCACCAATAGTGCAGTGATAGAGGAGTGAACGCACTTGTGTTAAACTGATGCACCTCTTTGTCTAATATGGAGTGTGAAAGGCAAGTGCCCGAGGTGGGGCACTTGACCGACCTGAGCTGTTTTTACTGCTCTGGAGAAGAGATAGAAATGTTAAGTGGTAAAACAAGAGAAAACACCCTCAGGTTGCTCTGGTGAAGTTTAGACAGGATCAGAAAGGATTGTCGAGCACTGGAACAAGCTGCCCGGGCAGTGGAGTCAGCACTCCCGGAGGTATTTAAAAGATGTGGGGACGTGGGGACACGGTCTCGCGTGGACCTGGCAGAGTTGGATTTACAGTGGGACGGGACGATCTGAACGCCCTTTCCCTCCCCTCAGGCACTCCATGACTCCCGATCCCTCACAGCCCGGCTCCGCCCCCAGCGCCGCTTAGGCCCCGCCCCCGACACCGCCCTCCCCGGGCCGGCCAATCGCGGCCCCGCCCTCTCCGAACTGGCCAATCGCGGCCCCGCCCTCCCCGGGCCGGCCAATCGCGGCTCCGCCCTCCCCGGGCCGGCCAATCGCGGCCCCGCCCTCCCCGGGTCGGCCAATCGCGGTGCGGCGCGGTCGCTATGGCGACGCGGGACGCGGTCCCTGCCGGCCATGGCCTCCTACAGGGTGGGGGTCCGCATCGGGAACTGGCTGGAGGAGGAGTACGCGCAGCAGGTACCGCCAGCCCCGGGCTGTCCCCCGCTCCCTAAATCCACTGTAACCGCGGGACTGTGCGTGCTCGATAACACATCTCCTCTCTCCTTTGCCAACAGGAGCTCCTGAGGGATTTCATCCGTAAGAGAGAGCAAGGACAGCTTTTAGTACAGAGATTAGCCAGACTTAAAGAGAACATTTTCAAGAGGGTAATTTTTAAAGAGGGTTGTGCTCACCTCCCCATGACCCCCCCACAAGGTGGCATAACTCTTATTATTGTTCTGCAGGCACTAAGAATGATACGGAATTTATATGCTAAAGTACTTCTGATGTTAGGTTCAGACAATTCTCTAAAATAGCATGTAAATTCTAATTTAGGTAGAGCTGTCAATATCTTCTGATGGGTTTGTTCACTTTGGAGACACCGTGTTGCTTATGAACCCAGACAACAAATCCTTGGATTTGGAAGAGACCTCGGAGGAGAAGGACCCCGAATTGCGTGGGGATGTGACTCTGGCTGTTGACATGGAGGAAGTGTCGCTGTACTCGGACGAACCCCTGCAGCTCTCACGGGGACTGAGTGCAGTCAAGAGCGTGGACCCCGTGGGTCGAAATACTTTCTGTATTGTAAGGTCCGCTGCTTTATTCTGAGTTGTTTTCAATTATTATTTTAGCTTTAGGTATCTTGCTTTGAGAAATACGCAACAAAGTTTGCTAATATACAAAGGAATATGAGTAAGTTTAATTTATTTAAGAAAGAGTCTTCAGTCATGCATTAAGCTTGATTCTATGCTGCATATTACTGTGAGTAATTCCAAGGACCTCTGAATCAGCTTAGGTGTGAAGACAGAGTCAAGTTCACTGTATAATTTGGTAAATTCTGCAGCTGTTTTTATTTCAGTTGCAGACAAAACATGTCCAAATATCACTACTATTAATATTCACTCTCCTGCAAGCAGAAATATGTGTCATCATTGCTTTTTCTTTCCATGAAGTAGACATCATTCTGTTCTAAAAACCCCAACATATTCTCTCTCTCAAATATATATTTAATTGCTGCTGTTTGTTGGAGAAGAAACAGAAGAACAGGGTCCTACTCAGTGGTCAAAGGCTCTGCCTTAGGTTAAGATATTTTACCTATTTTAAAAGATAAACAATACAAAATGTTGTCACAAAGCAACATCTAACTGTAGATCAAAACAGACAAACAACCTAAACAATAGTAAAACTGATGATTTGAATGTGCCTTTTTTTCTTTTTTACAATTTTAACAGTGTTGATGGAAGTGCAGTGGGCGAACCACTTAGATACGGGCAAAACTTTGTTCTTGGGACCAAAGGAGGGGTTTCTGACAAACTGGTAAGGCAATAAAGTTGCAAATGGCAGTGGTAGCATACACTGACAATGTGCATTGAATCCCTCTCCAAGAATAGATATAGAAAGCTGTACACTGGTGTAACATCTTAGTTTTACAGAACAGGCTCAATCATGTTTAGATCAAGAGAAACAATACCTAATTAGAAAGTTTATGCTACTTGCCTGAGGTCAGGTGTGCAGACCAAGGGGGCTGTTAGCCAGAATGATTGAATAAAGGAAATCTAAAAAAAGGAAAGAAAAAGAAATCACAATTAGATTGTGAATCATGAAAGAATTCTTCAAGGAGATTTTAGGGTTTTTTCACTTTGAACAACTCACTCTTGAAGAGTTGGACTTCATGATCCTCGTGGGTCCCTTCCAACTCAGAATATTCTGTGAAATTCCAAAATGAGAAGATTTCCTTTCTTATGAAGATAACCCATAGTAGGAATATAAAGTCATGCACTATTCTATCATTCTGAGGAAGGAGATTTCTTTTAAATGGTAACATTCTTTTCCTATGCAAATTAAAAGCAAATAAGGCATTACACCTACGTATGCACTCAAAACAAGTCATCGCAACTTTGAAAAAGATTTCCTTCTCAACAATCATTTTGGTAAGATATAAAATATTTGGAATGCAAATTCAATTTTAAATTAGTATTCACAAATCTGCATATAGAATAACTACTTAATGAGTTTATCAACAGTATAGAATCTATCCTATGGATTTTGCCTGCATAGTTTTAGCTGGGAAGACTGATCTGTCAGGAGCCAAGAGAAAAGGTTTTTTGTCCAAAAACATGTTTTAAAATTACATATCTTGTTTCTTTGATGTTAATACTGTCCTTAATATATATTTTTATTTACAGTTTTATCTGGCAAGTGACCACAAAACATTTAAAGATTTTGCTCAAAAATCTCGCCTTCAGAAAGTATTTTTGACAGCTGAGCTCTCCTATTTGACTCTCTGGCATGCTAAGTCCTTGGATCCACAACTGCGTCTTGAACATGAAGGATTTCCAGTTCCTGTAAGAAATTAAAACTGTAGCAAATGTTAGGAAAATTTAATTGAAACAGGTGGACTACTGAGAAAAAAAAGTTATGTCTATTTTATTCACGTATTTCCCTTATACCAGTTCTGACCTCTACTTTTAGGAAGGGGGAGAGGGAAGGAGCAATCTCTTTAATTAGGGAATCTGCATATACAAGTATTTGTTTCTACCGTTCACTTTGAGGTTGACTTGTTTGGTTTTTCTCATCAGAAATTTTCAAAGGTTGACATTATCATGTTGTGAGGGTGCATTACTTACCTGTTTTTCAGGCCTTTTGAGACAGTAAATTCCATTTCCAATATTTGGAGATGTTATTAAATAAGAGGTCCTGTACATTAAATGTCTAATAAAATTCTCAAGGCATCTGAATAAGTGGATGATTTTCCAAATGTTTTCCACCTTTTGTAAATACAATATTTTCCTGTACCAGATAACTTCTAGCCTTCCTGAAATGCTGGTGTACAACAGAAAGTCACAAATATAACTGTTCCTTTACAGCCTTGAACTAAGACTCATTTACATGAATAAGCTCACTAATAAACACAGTCAAAATTAACTAATTGTTAAAGACAGTCTTTATTCACAGTATTGGTTTAAAAATGTTTGTCAAGTGTCTTCCCTTGTTCTTTTTTTTTCCAGTCAGAAACCAAAATTATTATTACTCATTGCTACACCAATCGCAACTTAGCCGTTCCAAGGACCTTCTGTGTGTGGTAAGAATAACTTACAACTGGCAGGGGTGTGCAAAGTGATATGCCAACATCATCCTACTATGAGGAGCAAAAGAGGTGCTTTAGGAATGCCCTGAGGAAATGGAAAATAATGCAGAATCCCATTCTCCTTTCCCTTATTTTACTTCTTAGCTGTAATGCGTGCTGCTGTGTCGCTGCAGACAGGTGGATCAGTTTTAGTTGTTTGGATTTTTTTTGCATTTTTCATTACCATATCATGCTTTTAGTTTTCTCTAGTTTCTTGGTGGTTCTCCCTTTGAATATTTTGAGCAATGTCAGTTGTTTGGGTTACTTTTGAAGGAAAAAAAATGATATACTAAGAAGCGTAAGGAACAAGGGAATAAAACCACACTGCATAAACCTCTATATGCTTATGTCCATCTGAATCAATGTCTCAAAAAATTGAAATTAATCCCTCAATTCAGTTAATATACATGCATTAAATTAATATTGATTAGGCCCTGCTAAGGAGTATATCAATTAACTTCTTAGCAAGACCTGTCTGAGGATTTGTGTAAGGTTTTTGAGGATGAAAGGTCTGAAAGTTTGAGGCTAAAGAAGTTACTAAGTAGCCAGAATGCTCCTCAGTCAGAGAGAAGTGGAGATGAGAGCCTAAGCAGCGTTTACAAATCGAGTTGGTGTATCAGGGCCTTATTCTGCTGGGGCTGCTTTTAGCTCTGAGGCCAGAAACGTGGCATTTATTTTGGATTTCAAATTCCTAAATTGTTACTTGGAAACAAAGTGGGTTATTGTGTTTCTTGTAAGGGTCTGGTATTTGAAAGTGCATGGTAATATTTCTGAGCAAACCAAGAGAAAAATGAGGAAATCTCAAACAATTCACAATTAATGAAGATTTGCTGAATTTGTATATATATTAATTCTCCCTGCCTATCCCATCTCTTTTGACTTTGCAGGACTCATTTTGGAAGAGAATTTGAAGTCATTTGTCACAATTATCTGAACTCCCACAGAGTTGAAGAAGATAAGAATTACTGGGAGATAATTACAAGAAATCCTGGTCCCGAAGATGGTACAATGCTTGAGAGACCCGAAGCTTTCCCAGAAGGGTATAAGAGTGAATGAGTTTCATGAAAAGACAGAGAATATAAAAGCCCAAGACGACAGCCAGGAGAGGTTGATGAGACACTGATTCTTGTTTCTTTCTGTTTATATTTTTGAGATGTTTATTTTAAAAATGGAAATGAAAGTCTGCCATTAGTAATATTGCATAATCTCATTAACTCATCGAGGTTATAATGGGCAAAAAACTCTTAAAATTTGATGAACAACACATCAAAAATTGTAAATCAGGAAAGGCTCCTTTTTCCATTTTCATCTTCATTGGTGAAAAAAGTTGTCAGAACCCAGGAAACATAATAGATTTTCATTAAATTACTGCTCTCAGTATATTTAACCAATTCTTCCAAAGCCAAACCAGTGTCACAATTTTTAAAAGGGTGAGTGGACAGTTTCCAAAACACTGAAAACCAAACACACTCAAAGTTATCACGGGATGCTTTGACATTTAAAGTTTATCTGAAAGAAAGTTGGTTGTAGAGCTTGTTCCAGCCTCCATCTAGCATAACATTGCCAATTATTAAATAACGAGTGAGGGCTTTTTATCTTGAAATTATATTCTAATTCATGGATATAAATTGTATTTTTTATTTTTGTCCATGTATTCCAAACACTTTAAGATCAAGTAATCAAGAACTTGAGCATAATAATATAGACTAGAGACTTACAACAGCCTTTTCCATGCATCACCATGTTCCATTTACCTCTCACCCACAGCATTTTCCAATCCTTAGTAATTTCTATCAAGTTTGAGAGTAAGGTAAAATTGTCAAAGAAATTTGGGCACCCACAAGTTTCATGAAAGTAAATACCAAAGCAGAAAACAAATATGAAATGCTTTGAGTTTATTGAGTAACAAAAAGATTGTCGTCTATATTCCTACCTAATTTAGTCAACAGAAAAAATATGAGGCCTTTGAGGGTAGAAATTTCAGCTGAAACTCACATTTTCTTAAAAACAAAATCAACCAAGTATAAAATGCAAAGACTTGGAAAACAGATGTCATTACTGCATAGATTTACCTGTCTTTATATAGAAGCTGAAAAAGCCTCACAGAGAATCTTCTACTGTGTGGCATTCCATTATATCCATTTAGTTAAATATATATTTATTTCATCTCCTACTGTACCACAAGAGCAGGCTCTTTCTGCACAAAGTAAATGACTACCCAAGCTAAATACTACACCGATCTCCATTCATAAAAGATTCCAAAGGTCCTCCTTCAGTGATTATAAAGGTCAATTAAATCTTTCAAATTTTCCAAAACAAACCCACTAAACTTTCACAGAAGAAGGGCTTGGTCCAAACATATCTTTAAGCTCTATTCCCAAATAATCTGTTTGAAGTCCACAGGCAAGGCTTATAAAGTTTTACCTTGATTCAATATAAATGAAGTCAGCAGACTGCAGCATCAGCTCACTGGCATCTGGCACACAGGATCTCAGAGCAGCAGGCAGATCATGCTGCTGTGACATGCAGGTTTGCTTTGAGGGACTCTACTGCAGAGGACAGCTTTAGAATCACACTCCTTGTGTGCAAACTTTTACAGACCTATTATAGATGGGCTATTATAGAGGAAATAATCTTAAGGACTTCTTTCACTTTTTTCTTTCATTTTCTGTGTAAGGATAATTAACATGATGTGTGATGTTTTTCTGGAGGGTCTGTTAATAGTCCAGCATTCAGAGGTTAAAATTTGCACATTTTCACAACGGATTGACATAAATCTGCTTATATTTTGTAGATATTAAACTTTAGTAGATAAAGTTTTGTAGATATTTAAGTTTAGTAAGATTTAAACCGCAAGAAGGCACTGTAGTGTTTCTAATGTGGCGTTTTGGACTTTTACTGGTATTAGATGCAGCTATTTCAACTCTTAAGTCTCTTAACTCTGGATCAAATGTAGGAAACAAGAAGAGGCCTTAAACCAAAACCATTTCTGAAACAAAGCTTCGTGTGAACTCATGCAGCAATGAGGACTGTGTGGGCAGGATGCCTGGGCTGGCCGATGTTTTGGGTAGGAGTGTTTGTGTGTGCGTTTGAGTGGAAGGAAAACAATGCACGCTGTACAAAAACAAGTTTTGCAAGACTTAGAGGAAAAACTAAGATATAAACAGATACAGAAATGAGTAAAAAAGCAGGTAATGTTGGATTTGGGTGCTGATTAAAAGTAGCTTGTGTGTTTTGATCACTCTATGCTCATTGGAAAGGATTTCTTGAGCTGAAAATAAACAGGATTGAATCAATATTCCTGATTCCATTAGCAGTGTTAAACCCACAGATTTGTGCAGAGATCTTATATCATATCATACAAATTTATAATTCATCTAATTCACGATAACAAATACAGACACGTAACTGTATTTGCCAATTTTTTTTTAAAGCTGTTTTTTTGCACTTCTTAATATTGTCCACACGATGGAAGCACGTTTCTAAACAGCACAATTCCTGCCATGTCTGTAAAACAGCCTGAGATGTTTAAATCCAAATGAGTCCCTGATACAATGCCACAGAAGGAAACCAAGTTAAAACAGACTTGAATTCTAGGCTAGGATATGCCATTAATATTGCACCACATTTTTGGAAAATAAAGTTAAGCACAAAGGTAGACAGAGCAAGACAAGACATTGTGTATTGCATACAGTGAACTTCTTTATATTAATTAGAACATTAAGTAACTGGTAACCAAAGCATAATTAAGGAAATTAGGAGCTTTTTCTTTCATTTTCTATGTAAAGATATGAAACTTGATGTGTGACAAGAGTTTTATAGGAGTACATTTATTCCTTTTGCCAATTTACAGAAATTGA
>VYZR01056114.1:2474-18394 GCA_013400675.1 Oxylabes madagascariensis | reverse complement strand
TCAGCAGAAGGAGAGGAACAGCAGGAAAACACATTTGTGCTTTATCTTGGTGCATAATGATGCCTAAAAGAACTTCCAGAAAATTTATGAGGAATTCTCAGACACCTTTCACACATTTGAGAGTAATTTTTCATAAACGCTATTGCCCAAAGTCTAGGTACTACAGGAAAATCGAGGTCAGACTTTTTGCTTCAGCTGCAAAATACAGGCCTGTGTCTGGGGAAGGAAAATAACAGGAACAACAGTGACAGCTAAAATGCCAGGTTTTCTTGGGACAGCAAATCCATACAGGAGCACAAACAAAGCTGCTCTGATGTATGCTGCTGACTCTCCCCCATAAGGGCTGCTGACATCAAAGACTCCATACCGAAGAGTGCCTAATAGCCCCTTTCCTCCCTGCAGCACGGAGCTGGCAGGAAATTCCAGATATCCACAGAGCTGAGCTCCTGAATTGAAAGCTGTCATTCAGAACCGGCCTGAGGAAGGCAGCAGCACTGAAATTTAGCATCTGAGCCATATCTGCATCATAAAGCTTCAGTTTTACCGTGGTGGGATTTTGGCACAGGACAACCAAAGTTCAGCCCTGAGTTGCTGACGTATTAAATCTAAACATACCAGTAACTGTGGTGTGAAACCACAGTTTTGATTCCAATTTCAATTCTGTTGTGTTGAGCAGAGGCTTTTCTGATGCAGGGAAATGAAGTAGGAATGGGATCACACTTACTTGAAGAAAATTCCAGAATACTTTATGCTTTTTTCTTTTCTTTCCTTATTTTTTTAAAGCCAGACTTCCCATGATAAGATGCCTGTTGTAATGATTTATGGATATCCACACAGCAAGACTGGAAATTAAAACCCCTTGTGTAACAAACCTTCAGATAATCCCAAACTGTAGAATTTAAGATTGTTCTATCTCCAGTATTTTCATGGCCATTTTTATAGCAGTGGGGTTTTTTCTCAATTATTTTCCTGCAGTAAATCCTATTCCAAACAATAGGCGGGGAAAAGCATTCTGGAGTGTAAATCCCTATAGTAGGCTTCAGGATATGGAGATTTAGAGTGAACCCACCATTGAACTGCTGGCTGGGGAAAAGTCTGAGATGTTTTCAGCCGTATATGGGTTAAAGTGAAAAATTGTGTGAAGCCACCGTTAGAATACATTACCAGAGGATTATGTGTCAAAACAAAAATTTAGGCTTTCCCAAAAGAATTAAAGTTCATGCCAATGGTAATGTCATATGACAAAGGTGTCAGTCTCATGTACCAGCATTGAAAGTCCATTTACAGTGTCCATTTACATGAACCTTTATTCACATGCTCAACTTCACGGTTTAGTTGTTCCTAACTATCAGGAAAACCACATGTACCTACTCTTTTTTATTCTTGTCAAGTTCATCAGCCTCTTCAGCTTTAAAACCACAAAAGATGGCTTTTGTTCTTATTTCAGACTCTTACTAAACCTGCAACCTATCTTTACTTTCTTGCTGCCTCTGTCTGTCTCATTAAAGTGTTTGCCATGCTGGCTCAAGAAATAAAGTGGCAAAAATGTACAGAGCTATGAATCAGATGTAAACAAAGGTATCTGCAGCCTGAATCTGCTTTATGATGTTCTTAGGCTGCCTATTATGAAGCATATTTCCTGGTGAAGAAAACAGATAAACCCTCTAACTAAAAGACAATCTGGGGGCAGGGACAGGGAGTTTAATCACAATTTCTGCAGCCTGCTTTCAATGCAAGCTCTTAGCATGTGCACAGTGATCCTCTGAGTCAGTGAATAATCTGATTTTTAATATATTTTTAGATGGTATGAGATGGAAAAAAATATTTTGGAGAATTTCATGTATAGAATATTTAAATTTTCTGACCTAAATTACTACGGTCTACAGTCAAATATTTATGGCATGAATTAAGACTTTGGCTCGTCAGCTAATTCTTGGCTTTCTCAGCAGTGACGCAGCTTTCTCAGTCATGTATTGAGCATTTATTAATTAATGACAAGGTGTTAGTGGAAACAATTAGCTCCAAACTCCTTACTGACTGTTTTCCAAGCAATGTATATGTATATTTTTAGCATCTCATCAGAGAAGGTTGTCCCAGCAACATACATTATTGTTGTGGCCATCAAGTTATCTGGACTGCTGTCATGAGAGGGTTTGAGAAAAGACCATGCCAGGCCTAAGTCAGAGTCTAATCTAAGTCCAGACCTAACCTTTTTCTAGGCAAGACCTAATACATACCCTTAAATCAAACTGTTAAGGGAAAAAAAATTATATTTTATGAAGACTTGTTCTCTTAACTCTGACACCCATGATGTCACACTAGCACAGGCAGTTGCATGACTTCCGTCACATAAAAAACAAAAATGTCACTCAGCTTTATATTTTTTAAAAATATCTGAAATTAAGTAGTATTGTGCCAGGATTTACCTTATTGCTGCCAGAAAATTGAAGCAGCACATACAACATGCCAACATTCCAAACATAACATAATAGCAAGCAAAAATCCGTCGTCTTTAAAGGGGAAACTAATTTCCTCGTGTACAGAAAAAGTCCTAAAGGAGTTTTAGTTGGGATTATTTTGGTTGGTTGGTTGGTTTTTTGTTTTTTGTTGGTTTTGGGTTTTTTTGTTTGTTTGTGTTTTTTTTAGTGTCAGAAACTCTTTCACAGGACCTCTTATAAGAGGCTGCTGATAAGAACCCTGTGGGCACAAGGGGAAGGGCACAGCAGGGCCATGGGTCAGGGATGGAGACGCACGAGCATCCGCAGGCACAAGTGATAAGATTGACAGGGTCAGCTCCCCTGGTGCTGCAAGAGTCAGGCAGAAGATAAAATACACTGATGTACCCTAGTTAAAAGTACTGGTGCCTGCAGAAGAGTTCAGGAGGACCAAGTACATCAGCAGTAAAAGGTGTGCTGGGAGGTGTGACCTGAGCTGCTTGCAGATCTCGCCAGAAAGTTCAGAGACAGAGGAGATTAAGCCCTTCCACAGCTTCCTTTGCCACAGGAAATACATACACAGCACCAGTCCTTCCCTCACTGCTGAGCTCTTAAAAGGTACCCAACCCTACAGGTGAACATTGGCATAGTA
Source organism: Oxylabes madagascariensis (assembly GCA_013400675.1). Lineage (NCBI taxonomy): Eukaryota > Metazoa > Chordata > Aves > Passeriformes > Timaliidae > Oxylabes > Oxylabes madagascariensis. Next base: position 15,307 of record VYZR01056114.1, on the reverse strand, counting down.
AAAGATGTTAAATTTTGGCTGTCAATTCTTGGTACACTAGGGTAATCCCAGGCAGCTCTGACTTGATTCTCACCCAGCAATAAAAGGTATTTATATCTTTCTTTTCTCAGTCTAAATAACTTGCTCATTTGGGCCAGTTATTTTCCCTGTTCTTGGCTCCAGCCCTCCCATTAGTAAGTATTATAATGTTCAGAAAAAGAAATCCAGCTGGTGGAGTGAAGGCTCTACACAAATTAAATGGGAAGCTTGCAGCATGCCTGTTTCTCATCTAAACAGCATGTGCTTTAAGTGAGGGTTACAAAAGCTCCTATGTCTTCAAGATTTCATTTATAGGCACATCTCACAAAAGAGAAAAAATTTTAATGTATCTTCGTCTATTTTATCTCAAAGTAGCCTAAGGAAATGTAAACTTAAAACTATCATCTTCTCTTCAGGATCAGCCATTCTTTATAGTAGAGGTCAAGCTTCTCGTATTTAGGAAATTTCTTTCCCCTAAACAAGTCCCAGAAGTCCTCTTTGGGTCTTCAAACAGTTTATGGTCATGAAAGAATCACAGAATCAGAGATTGGTTTGGGTTTGAAGGCACCTTGAAGACTATCCAGTGTCACTCCCTGCCATGGGCAGGGACACCTTCCACTATCCCAGGCTGCTCCAAGCCCCAGTGTCCAACCTGGCCTTGGACACTGCCAGGGATCCAGGGGCAGCCACAGCTTCTCTGGGCACCCTGTGCCAGGGCCTCCCCACCCTCCCAGGGAACAATTCCTTCCCAATATCCCATCCATCCCTGCCCTGTGGCAGTTTAAACTTGTCTAACCCAAAAAAAAGATGACCATTTTGCCTATTTTAACCAACTTTGCTCAAGAAGGTTCCTCTTTATGAGCCAAAACATGCAAGAAATATTTTATCTGTGAGTTTCTTAGTATTTTGTGCAGTAAGTAATACCCAAGTGGTAATTTCTGAAAATTATTCCCTGAACAGAAACTTCATTTCATCTTTTATCAAGGTTTTAAATGATATATAAAAGAAGTTTCTTGAGAGGTTTTTTTAATTATTATTCTTTCTTTCTCTTCTTTTTCTTCTTTAACATAATAATACTTGACAAGAAATGTAGAGACAAAACTAAAATTACATTATATCTTCTTTGTCTTCATTTTGAATTGTACTGGAATAGAGCAAAGCACTATAAAGTGTCTTCAAATCAGGTTTCAGAAAGTTAAAAATAAAGGATCGTGATGGAATTAGAAGACTCCCACAGAAATTTTATAGGAAGTAGTGCCAGTCACATAGACACTGTGTGCTTGGAAAATCCCTGCCTCCTTATCAAATTCTACTGTACAATTTTTTGTGACTAAAATGCAGTAGAAAAATGAAGAGGTGAACTATCAGTACAACTGTTGCTGATGTGCAGGAGGCCAGCTTTGATCCCAGCTGTTCCTGAAGATTAATTGCTTTCTGTAAAACCCCCCTGAGTTTGGAATTGCAGTCATGGATTGTGGAGATTCATTCCAGTGCCACAGTCCAAAATCCAGATTCTGCTCTGTGCCACTTCTAATGGGTGATGCCCTTATTGGTAAATGGTCACTATGAGTCAAGATAAACAAATAAAATCTCTTTCTCATCCACAATTATCCTCCACAACACCTCTTTTCTTTACCATTTTACCTGATCCTGAGTAGAAATTGATTTGAAGATTCAAAAATTAGGTCACCTTTATTCCTAAAGAGTAAAATCCTGGACTGTGAGAATGAGAGGCGTTTTCATGGAAAGAATCAGGGTTTCACCCAAAGTGTGTGATACTTTTCAGAAGGTATGCATTGTTTGGAATTTTTTATGACATTTCCTCCTCCCTTCCAGCTACCCACAGGGATTCCCATCAGCTCACTATCCTTGGTGGTAGATAGCCTGCTGCGAGTTAATTGTGATCAGTGAGTTCACACATGAGGAATTTTGTTCTGATTCAGTCAGCATGAAAATGCTTTGGCACAACTTTTACTGACAGTGAGAGTGGGAATTTTATTTTCTGTTAATCCTCTGTTCGTTAATTTTCAACTGGGCAACGCAAGAATGGGATAGTAGCACAATTGGAACACAGCAACTAAAACTGAGCAAATATGAGTCAGCTTTCATCTGGCACTTCTCCTATAAGGGCTGAGGTTTTCATATTGTATATATTGTATTGTTTTATTCATGTTTATGCATATAAATAGGCTCACCTTGGCCACAGAGCATTTCACTGCTTCCATTAAACCTTCATGGCATGACAGGCATTACTTCCACAGGTATCAGCCACACACTGGTGTCTCCTACAGGCTTCTAGACAAATCCCAGTAATGTAATTCAGGGAGAATTCTTTATTTCTCACAGATACAAATGGTCACTGAAAGGGGAGATACAGCATTTCAGGTCTCAGTGCAACTCCTAAGCTCCGCAGTACCAATGTATTTCCCAGTTCTGGGAACATCTAACACGTGTTATGTGACAAGAAGTTACCATGGCAATTCGCCCCTGTTTCCCAACATCATCCCTCCCGAAGCCCTGGGATTCTGGGAAGAGCTGGGAGTGGAAAAGGCTCTCTGGGCAAGGGAGGCAGTCAAGAAAGGAGGTGGAAGAAATGGGAAAGTTTGAGGTAGATGAGCTAATCACCAGGCAGAAGCAGAAAATATTCCAGGATAAACAGCAGGTCCTTTGTTCCAAAGAAAACTTCTTGTTCAGAGTCAGACAGTCTTTCCCAACATCAGATAAGATCTTGGCAGGAGAAAGCTCTGAGCACCTAAAAGACACAAATTCTGAACAGTTTAGAGATTCAGTATTTGTGCAGAGCAAGGCTGATGATGTCTGCAAAAAAAAAATTCTCCCCCCACAAAATAAAATTTCCCAGTACTCAGAATCTCCCTGACTTGAAAAAAAAAAATAATAAGGTCCAAATCCATTTAGGAAGAGCACATCTGTATTACATAGCTTTTCGATTTACCCTATTTATTTGAGCAGTTGTAGCACACAGAAGAGGAATCAGTACTTCTTCTTCTTACAGGGAGTATTGATACTCGCTAGAGTAATTGTTCTCATTAGAGACTCACTCATTAAGCAGAATAGAGGAAAGCTGCGTGTGTCATCTTTCCCATTCCCAGCTGTCGCTGTGTAAAGACCCAGCCCTGGAAGGACAGAGAGCTGGAAATGTTAACTGCTACACTGTCATTCATAGCCATATAATTTCTGCAGGATATAGGAAATCGTAATTTATTTTTATTCTAGGCTTATCACAGAAAATTGATTCTTTCCTCAGTTTATCCAGAATGGCATACAGACAAAGATGCACATTTGCTGAGAAAATGAAAAAGTAAATTAACGTGCTTTTTGTTTTGTTTTTGGAGGAACTAAAACAAGGATTTCCCTGTTGCAGGCAGCGGTGTCATGTGCAATAATCTGTAAGGCCATATCGAGTCCTAATTCCCAGCCCAGCACCAGATGTTCCCAAGGCGTGTTCCCTTGCAAGGCTGCCTTGCTGGAGAACAATAACATGGGGATTTCGGCTCCCGTGTTTCGGCACCTCATCACGGCTGTTAGGGGATGGGGAGAGGGATTTCAGGGCTGTCACCCTGCCAAGGAGGCTGTGCTGGCCAAGGAGGGGATTTACAGGGGGGTTGGGGTCGTGGCTGCAAACTCAGCCTGACCCAGGGTCAGTGTGTCCCTCTCCCAGAGCATCCCAGGCAGGGCCTGGCACCCCTCCAGCCAGTGGCCGGCCACTGTCACACGGATCAGGTTGTGGGAGACTCGTGCCTGCAGCCAAGCTCCGCTAATTTGGAAGGGCTGGATGCTCAGTGGGGCTGAGAGTGTGAGGGTTACAAGGAACGCTCTGTGCTGGGGATCAGCTCCCGCCCCACAGGGCTCCTGGCAGTTGTCACCGTGGCTCCTTTCGCTGCCATGTCTAACAGGTGCCGCCAGGCCGCCAGCCGCCGGTGGGCTCAGCCCCCAGGATTGCCTTAGGATTTTAGCTGTTACATGTTACAAGTCCTGTACTGCTTTAGAGTATAACTCTAAACTCCATATAAAGTGTAAGTTACTGTCCTCACAATTTGGTCAGACAAAACAATTCCTCTAGGCCTGGGAATCAAGGACACTCTACAGCCTCAGGCCCTGAAAAGTATAAACAAAAGTGAGTTTGGCGGGGAGCAAACTAGGGGTAAATGACTACATTACCTGAAGCTGTAATGGAAGGATTAACCCCTGATATGTAAATGGACCAGACTTAAAATTATGTGAAAAACTTGTGACCATCATCCATTTTTGAGTGTAACCCCTGTGGAGACTTTATCTGCCCTTAATGTACCTGGAAGGCCTTTCATTACGTATGTCCATTTTTATTCTCTTAATTCTGTCTGGCCTCTGTTTTTAGGTAAGCCTGAAAAAGGCATCACCCAGGAGAATTCCAGGCTGACTGCAGGCCAGAGGGTCTCCAGGCCTTGCTTCTGGCTGGGTCAGTGTGTCCCATGTCACAGCAGGAGTACCACTCAGTCACAACTCTTCTCCTTTCTTTCATGCCCAGCCTTACTGATCACCCCATCTTCCAGCACCCACTCTGCATTTGGGGCTGTACTGCCCCAAAAGTGACACACACCCTTCCCCCTGCCCCCCACAGAAATGAGAGTGAGGGGCTTTTTCCTGCCACAAAACCTTTGGACATTGGGATGGTTATGTCAAGCCCCGGAAGAGGGGTGCAGATAAGATATCTTCTGTTGCATTTTTTCCCCCCATACCTCTGTGTGGTGCATTGTGAATTAGGGTAGATCCTCCTGTGCATGTTTTCCTCTATAAGACAGGGTAGTGGTTCCCACTAAATACGTTGTAGCTTTCTGACCTCTTCTCCTGCTGCTCCTGGGGTGTATGTTCTATGAAGGTAGAATACGCGTCTTTAGTCTATATGTTATATTTAAGTTCCTGTACTGCTTCAGCAAAACAAATGATTTTCAAAACTTATGTAAAACTGTGATATGAGTAAAGGAAGACTCTGGCATAAAAATTAATCACTTCTCATCACATTTTACACAGGAAGGAACCCAACTGTTGATGAGTTATTTGCAACATGAAGTCTCCAGAATAAAAACATAGCAATGCTGAAATGCATATGGCTCCTTTTTTTTTAGAGATAGAAGCAATTTATAAATATCTCAGGAGATCTGAATTGCAGGGCTGTAAAGTAGATGAAGAAAGTTGCAAAAATGGGCAATTACATTTGGTGGTGGTACATACCATGAAGATGTGTATCCTTTGCAGAAATACTTACCATTTTGAAAGATCTTGGTTGTGACATGAAGTCTCAGGCACGAAAAGTGGGAGACGCACCTGAGATTTAGCAGTTCTGCAAGAAATCGGATTTGCTCTGCCTTGTTTCCAGAATAAAATGACCTTGTTTGCTCAGTAGAATTTCTGGGTGAAGTAGAAGTACTTGCCCCACATGTAGTCACAATGTTTTTTATTACAGTAGGATGGACATAGCCAATCCCTGTCTTGAGGCAGAGACATTTCTCCAATGATATTGCTGTTCAAAACGAAGAACATAGGGAAAGCATGGAGAGTTTCCCTGAAATTTGTCAGCCTCTGATCAAAATCTTTATAGGTTCTAGAAAGAGTGTATGTGTACTAATAGTCATGTGTGATTAAAGCTAAAATTGTCCCTTTTTTTTGTTTGTTTTTTGTTTGTTTTTGTTGTTGTTTGGGGTTTTGTTGTGGTAGCAGTAGTGGTGGTTGATTGGTTGATTGGTTGGTTGGTTGGTGGGTAGGTTGGTGGGTTTTTTGGGTTTTTTGGTTTTCTTTCTTTTTTTTGGAAAAAAAAACTAGGAGTCCCACCTGGGTCAGGCTGGATTTTACTAAGGATAGTAAAAGCAGTAGGACACCATCCTACTGAGCAGTTACAGACAACATTAGCAAGGACCAGGAAAATAACACCTGAAGGAGCTAATAATGACAGTCTAATGGAATTGAAGAATCATGGAATGGGTTGGGCTGGAAGGGCCTACCTTAACGCGCAGCTTTTTCAAACCCTCCTGCTATGGGCAGGGACACCTTCCACTGTCCCCGTCTGCTCCAAGCCCCAATGTCCAACCTGGCCTTGGACACTGCCAGGGATCCAGGGGCAGCCACAGCTTCTCTGGGCACCCTGTGCCAGGGCCTCCCCACCCTCCCAGGGAACAATTCCTTCCCAACAGCCCATCCATCCCTGCCCTCTGGCACTGGGAAGCCATTCCCTGTGTCCTGTCCCTCCAGCCCTTGACAAGTGTCTCTCTCCATCTTTCCTGCAGCTTCTTCGGGCACTGCAAGGCCACACTGAGGTCACCCCAGAGCTTCTCCTGTCCAGGCTGAGCAATGCCAGCTCTCCCAGCCTTTCCTGCCAGCAGAGCTGCTCCATCCCTCTGCCATCCTGGAGCCTCCTCTGGCCTGGCCCCAGCAGCTCCAGCTCCTTCCTGTGCTGGCCCCGGGGCTGGGGCAGCTCTGCAGGTGGGGTCTCAGCTGAGGGGGCAGAGGGGCAGAATCCTGTGCCCAGCACAGTGGGTTTGGGATCCCAGCACACACTGCCAGCTTATTTTGAGGGGTTTTTTTTCAGCATAAAGATTTGCAAACCCTTCTGTCTGGCTGTAGATCTGTACCCTCATTAGGTTGACATTTGAGAGGTTCCCCTTTAGATCACTCAGAACTTCACTTCAAGTCCTGACCGTCCTCACACAGCTGCAATAATGTGTCAGTAACTGCGAGAATCGAGCAACAGAAACCTTCTGCAAAAGCTGAAATTCACACCAAATGCTTTGACAGATGAGATTTTTCATATAAATAGTTTGTCATAAAATTTAAACTGTTGTTCCGTGTCACTGATCACTAATGGATTAAGTTCTTGTTTTCCCTTTAGGAGCAGTTACTGGGGAGAAGTAAGAAGGAAAAATAAAACTTCAAGCAAAAGCAGGTTAATTGTCAAAAGAAATAAAGGGAAGCACAGCGGATCAATGAAAGATACGTGGTTGTGCCTGTAGGAATCACAGCCTCTAATACAGGACTGTCCTAGGGTGACTTTATGATGCTTGTATCCCCAGTCTGTTCTGTATATTGTGTTCTGTGCCTTTAAGAGTGATTCTAAGAGTGAAACAGGGAAAGAAGAGGGGAGTTTGTTTTGAAAACACCTCTCACTCCTCGGCATTTTTTTTTTCCCTCTCCTTGTCAGCCTGTTCAGCTGAGGCCCTGGACAGACAGCGGACAGAGATCTCCTGTGCTTTTTAGTTAGTTTTAGCTAGCTAGGGCAGAGAAGTTCCCTGGACTGGCTTTTTTTTGTTGTTGTTGTTCTTCCTTTTTTTCTTAAAACTATTTAAACCTGCTTTGGACTGAAAACCCAGAGGAGAACCGAGAGATCACACCTGTGCCCTCCAGGGCCCAGGACGACATTTTCTTCTCCAGCGCTGGAGGAATTGATAAGAGACTGAGAGAGACCAGCTGTTTTCACGACGAGGACTTTTTTCTCAATTTGCCATCTCACTTCAGAACACGAGGTTTCATTGTTTCATATTATTCATTCTTTGTGCTTGTGGGCACTTTGTTTATTAAATAAACAATTTTTTCCACTTTTCTCTAAAGAAGTTCTTTTCCCAGACTGGTTGTAAGGGAGGGGCCGTTTAAGTTTGCTTTTTTCCAGAGGAACCCCCTTCAGAGGTTTCCTCCCAAATTTGCCCTAAACCAAGACAAGGACCTAAACTGACTCCGGTACCTTCTCAGTATCCAAAATCCCCACCTCTGCCATCTCTTATGACTGGCTGGGCACACAAAGGCACAAGCCTTGGGGAACTTTTGTTTCTACTAACCTCTTTGAGAATGTGGCTCTGGTTTCCTTGTCTTCTGCCACTCCATCCCCTTTCCTCCCACCCTTTTCCACTGCTATGGATGATCTGCCTTCAATTGCTCCTATCCCATACAGGATGCCATATTGGTGTGCCAAGGGCCTCCTCCTTCGGTGTGGGATGAAATTTTTAACACAAACCTCTTCATCAAGTGGGTCAGAAAAACTAGCAAGCTGTTTCCTAGCCTTGCTGGGCCTTGCCACCCAGCTTCTGCAGCTCCTTGAGCTTTTATGGCTGTTGTCTGCTCTGCCCTCGTTGTTTTTTCCCCCCTAATCAACACTGTGGAGTGAACAACTCCTGCCCTGCGAGCTCCTGCACTCTGTCACGGCACTCAGGCAGCTCCTTGTCAGCAGAGTGCCACAGAGCCCTACAGGCATTAACTCATTAATCCTCACACCCCCCTGATGATATGGGCAGCTATTATTATCCCCCTTTTTCGGGGCTGTGGAGGAGAGAGGAAACTCTCCAAGACTTAACATCTGAACCCAAGGTCACAGGGGAAGCACGGCAAGGCTGATCTCTTCTCTTGTGTCCAGGTCCTCCTGGAGGAGCTGCCATGTCTCCTCACAGCTGGTAAACACTTTGATAGTCAGGGCTTACACCCACACAGCAGGAAGCAGGAGCATTGAAATTATTTGAGAAAATTTGAGGCATTCGTGGAGGGCATCCTGCAGCGCACAGGGCACAGAAACACCTTTGGGTCAAAAACCAAGATCATGAGGTCTCAGCAGACTAGACCTGAGCAGATGGTTTATTTGGCCTCATTGCTCACATTGCCAATGGTGTTTACCATCAATAGGAAGCCAGACTGTGTTAGGATGGCTGGGATGAGTCCTTGGAATGTCCTTGGAGGGGAGGGGAAGTGAGCAGCCCAGGATGTGACTTGGGTGTCACTCCCAACTCACACCCTTCCCCTGCACAACCACTTGCTACCCCAAATCGCTCCAAAAAAAACCAACCTCAGGAGAAACCACACCTGTAACATCACAGAACAGACCATCATGGAGCAGAAATGTGAGAAAGTGTAATTCTGAGAACAGCAGAATAATGATCAAACCCTCTTCATTCACAGAAATCCAAATGTCCAATTACTTTCTACCTCTGTTTTTGACATTTGTAAAGCCATCGTGATGGTGGCATGACTGTTGCAGACCTGCTTTTCTACAACATGATATTCAAGATTAGAATTTATTCCTCCTCAAAGTGAAAATGAAGTTCTTCATGTTGTTGCCAAACGAAATCTGTGTTTTATAGCCATGTCTAAAAATGGGTAACTTAAGTTTTCAGACTAATTGGAAACATGAAATTAAGGCACCTTTGAACAACTGTATTTGAAAATACAGGCAGAGATTTAATCTTTCATGAAAGACTTCAGCAGAGACTTTTGCCCTCTCCATCCGGATAGCATGATGCTGTCCAGATGTTTGCTGTATGATGGGTGTGTACCTTCTGTCTGATGAAGAAAGCAGCCCAGACATCCCTGGGTTCCTTTCTTTTTACAACTTAAGAGGATTCAAACCTGTTTTGTCCTAGACTGTCTACTCACATTATCATTAGGGATAGGCAAATCACAATGGGAGGGAAAGGTTGGCTTAAGTCAGTACTGAAAGTTTTGTTGCCTAGGCAAACTCAGCCAAAACACTCATGAATTCAAAAGGTTTTAGCCGGCGAGGATATAGTAAATCCATAGCTTTTAATTTCTGGGTTTGCAAAAAAATTATTCAGAGATAACTTTTCTTACATGGTTAGTCTATTTTTATTCTGGATAAGAAGGCTAGAGGTAATGTGACAGCAATGACAAAAAATTATTCTGTGGATTTATTACAATTCCATCATTATGTTAAATCCACTGCATGGCTGCATAAATCAAGCATTTGTATGTGACTGAAAAGAAGAAATATTCATGTCACCGAAACCACCCTACTTATTGAAAATGGTGGAATGAGAAGGAAAAAGCCCAAAACTTTCCAATTCAGCTACAAATTAACATAGGTAATTGCAGTTTCCCTTTCAGACTGATGGTGGCTTCTGGTTTTGATCAAAACAAAGGAAAAAATGCAAATAAAGAGAAAAAGCTCTGAGTTTAAAATAGATTTTTTTCCCACATTCTAGGCTAGTTGTGCAGTACAAAGGTGGTGTCTGATGTGTACTGGCAAATCCAGGAGGATGCATAGTGTTAAAGCTACCAAATCATTAGTAATAATCTTATTGTCACTGTTAATACCATCAGTTGTGGTGGTAAGAACCTGCAGAAATTAGTGCAAAGCCTTCAAGTCGCATTTTTATAATTAAGAAACCATTCATGTGGGAAAGGAGAAAGAGCAAAACAATGAATAAATTACTGGCTTGGCATTTCATAGAGCGTGTAGAATTCCAGAGTGACTGAATTATCATGCATATAAGCAAGATAAGGAAATAAACCAGAGCAGGGTAGGTAGACAAATTTATTCCTGATGCCACTCAACACTCTTGAAATACAGAGTTTTATGAAAGATAAGTGCATGCTCTTTGACTGTATTGTGGAACATAAAGACCAACCCCTCCCCATATTAATTCCTGTGGTATCCCTTCACTGGTGGAGGGGAGAGCTGGAGAAGGATGGGTAATAGCACATTCATCCAAGTCAATGCCCTCATCAGGTTGCTCTCTATCGTGTTTGAAAGCTCTTGGAAACTGAGAGAGGCCCCTCATGAGTGAAGAACATCAAACATTGCACCCATCTCCAAAAGAGAGCAGAAGGACTTTCTGGGAAGCAATCAGATCAGAATTATTGAGGGTGGAAAAGACTTCCAAGACCATGGACTCCAATCTTCCCCTTGTCCCCAGCCCAGAGCACTGAGTGCCACCTCCAGGCCTTCCTTGGACACCTCCAGGGATGGGGACTCCAAACCTCCCTGGGCAGTCCCTGCCAAGCCCTGACCACCCTTTCCATGGGGAAATTCCTGCTGATGTCCAACCTGAGCCTCCCCTGGCCCAGCCTGAGGCCGTTCCCTCTCCTCCTGTCCCTGTTCCCTGGGAGCAGAGCCCGACCCCCCCAGCTGCCCCCTCCTGTCAGGGAGCTGTGCAGAGCCAGAAGGTCCCCCCCGAGCCTCCTTTTCTCCAGGCTGAGCCCCTTTCCCAGCTCTCTCAGCTGCTCCTGGGGCTCCAGACCCTTCCCCAGGGGCTGAGATAAGGAGAAGTCCCTTCCCTGTGGGTGCAGGCCCACACTTCAGGCCCTCTGAAGCATCCATGTTACCTCCAGCCTTGGAGATTTTCACAACCTCTCTGCCAAAATCCTGGAGAAAGCTGGTACAGCCTCGGGGCTGGCCCTGTTCTGGGCAGGAGGGTGGCCGAAAGGTCACTTCCTACCTGAAAAATCTGGTTCTCCAAGTTTTCCAGCCCTCTCCAGAGGACTGGCTTCCCCAGAGAGCCACAGACTAAGGTCCTGCAGCAGCCAGGCTTTCTGTGGAGAAACGTGTTGCGGAATGTTACCTTAAGTGCATTTCAGGACCTTAGTCAGTGAGGAATAGCTCAGAAGAGATTACTGAGAGATTACTGAGAGGATCTCAGCTCAATGTTTTTAAAATTAACAGCCATTGCACAAAAAAAATAGAACAGCCGTACCACTGTTCCATCACAAACTAATTTCGGTCTGAAAGGTTTTGAACACAGGTGAAGTGTGGGATGTCCTAGCTGAGCTGTATTACAATAAATAACTTGAAATAGGAAGATTATCCCCTTATATCTATCATCATGATAATATTGGCCATTGAAGAGAACATGGAAAATTAATTAAAAAAGGAAAAAATGTTCAATTTCACTGTGCAAGTGAATGGAACAGGTCATAGAAAGGAATTATAGAATTATTAAGACCTCTAAGACCATCAGGTCTAACTTTCAACCAAAAACGAAGGGGGCAAATTTAGAGTCATATCCTCTACTGGGCCCCGATATTGGCTAAGATATGGAAGCACACAGCCTCCTTCCCAAAATCCCTTTTCTTTTTGGCTCTGTGAACACTGGAAGGCTCATTTCCAGCGTGTTCTGAGCAAATTCTTGCTGAAATCCCCTCCTGGTGACTCCATTCTGTCCATCCCCACTGCCCTAGGCAGGTGTCCGGGGTCCATGTGTGTGGGGAAGGGAGGACACAAAAACCCCCAAGCAGCAGCTGGGCTCTGTTCACTGCAGGGGAATCCCCAGCCAGCTGCTTCCATCCACTTCCCATTGACAATGGCCAGAAAAAACAGAGCAAGGGCCAGGATATATTAAAGTGTTAAATGCAGGCTGTTATCTGTGCTCTGTAGTTATGAGTGTGATAGAAACTTGGTGCTTTTTCCCCATTGCACGGCTGCTCTCCCATGCCAACATAGCAGATTTCTGTATTTTAATCTCAAGCATGTCATTACTTACTTGCTGTCTTGAAAGTCAGCTGCCGAGGTGGGAAACTAAGACAACCAGATGTTTTGCTTTTCATGCTGAGGAAGTGAAATTAGAGATCATCTTCCTCAAGATTTTTATGGGAGAAAGTTCAGAAATATAAGGGAAGCTATACATTTAACCCTGTGCAGTTTAAGTTTCAAATCCAGTTGATCTAATCACTCATTTTAAAAAAATAATTAAAAAAAAATAAGAAGTAAGAATAACATGGAGGGAGGGGTAGAAAACACGAATAAGAAAATGGAGTAAATATCACCCTTTCTTCTTAGTTATGGCTTGAAAGCTAATTATCTCCTTAATGAGGGGCAGGTAAATCTCTACCACTTAAAAATCACCAGTTTAAAAATCTAACAATATTTATATTTAGAACAAATATTTCTACTTCTGCTCTTCATAATCTGATACTTCAAGGCACCCACTGCTAAAACAGATGCACAGCTCTTATTGCAAATTGCCCACATGTTATGGTTGGCATGCTAAATATATGGAAATGCAAAAATCCCAATATTTTTCTTGCAGACTCTGTTTCTTCAAGGGCTATCT
>VYZR01056110.1:21018-32943 GCA_013400675.1 Oxylabes madagascariensis | reverse complement strand
GAACATCTGTGTTCAAAGAAACCCCTCAGAGCTCTTGGTGCTGCCTCAAGCAAAGCTCCTCCCTGTTCCATGGAAGTGCCTCGTCGGCTGCTGTGGTAACACAGCAAGAGACATGAATACACCCAGCCAACAGCAAACACAATGCACAGACTGAGGAGCAGGGGATGGATCCTGCAAGTCAACAACTGATTCTGCAGCTGATACTGATCATAAGGATTTAACTTCCATGACGTGGCTGCAGTGAGCACAAGATGGTGGCGGTCAGGACTGAAGGATGTAGAAGGGACTGAAGAAGCTGCTGTGTGGGGAGAGACTGAGAGGTGTGTGTGTTCAGCTGTGAGAAAAGAAAGTTCAGGGGGATCTTGTCTGTGTGCACAAATATCTGATGGGAGGGAGTAAGAAAGAAGCAGACTCTTCTCAGTGATGCTCAGTGAGATCACAAAATGCAGAGTACAAACTGAAATACAGGAAATTCTATCTCATCATAAAAGAAATAAACAAAACCATGACAGTGGCTAAACACTGGAAAAGTCTGCCCAGAGAAGGTTAGGGAGTCTCATCCTTGAAGAGACTAAAAAAATCAATGGAGCAATAGAGTTCATTCTTTGAAGAGAGGGCGAAATGATCTCTGGAAGGTCTTTCCAACCTCAGGCATTCTGTGGTAATAAATACCAACACACCTATTGGCCACCTGTCCACTTATCAACAGTAAGTACTTTATTACAGCATTTTCCTAGAAGTGCTACTTGAAATAAAATTCAAGAATGAGTCTGTACTTAAAAATTTCATCTGAGATTCAAATAATGTCACTCCATTCACAAGGACACGTGGCAGAAAAGGTGCTAGGAGCTAAGTATTTATCATATGCCTTTGAGGAACTGAGTTAGAGGGCACCAGACAGAAAAGCATGCACGCTAGCATACAAATACAGAAGAGAGATTACAAAGACGTGCATTCTGTACGTATAAAAGCATCTTGTACCACTGACCTTTACTTACAACATCATTAATTAAATGGTGTTACAAAACTAGAAGGCTTGTACGACATATTTATTCTGTATTTGCAGCAGAGTTTAATTAAATAATAGAAAAGTCTGTATTATTCTATTGGAATGAAAGGTACCTGTATTGCTAGCAAGTGTGAAGTGACTAAATACATTAAATTATTCAGTGTATTTGGTTTTATAATGCTTACTAAAGCAAGCAAAAAATTTGTTATCTACACGAACCATCATTGCCGCTGCTACTCCAGTGTTTATTCCCTAATGTGTATTTCTAAACAACACAGAACAAGAGAATGGCCATTAAATATATTGTGTTTACCAACATTTGAAACCTGCTGATCACCAAAAGTAAAGCTCCAACTGTGATGATAAAAAAATACCATTCAACACTCCAAAACAAAGTTTATGTAAGAAGTTCTTTCACTTCTCTTAAAGTAACTTTGGGGGTTTTTTCCATTAATTTGTTTGTTTTGATGTTTTGTGAAAAGACAAAAGAACCCAAATCAAAATATATTTATCCATCTTAATCTGCTCTATAGAATTTCAGATGTTTCCTAAGTACAAACGTGTGATTTGTTCAGTATCAATATACCCCAAAATCTTCTAAATATGTAGGCATAGTTAAATAACTCTTCTTCAGTAGTATTCATTAAGAGATGCAGAATATCACTAAATTTCTAATGAGAAAGAATGCAAATCCATTAGCATCTAACTGACAATCTCCTGTAGCAACATCATTTGTGTAAACTAAAAAAAAATATTTAAGAGAAACTCTCACTGCCAGTTAAGGAAACAAAACAAACTGCTTGCAGAATTGATTAGTGACAAAACAAAACTTTACCCCAAGAGTGTGGCATTTACAGATCTTTAAGAATAAAGAACAAGTTAGATGCAGGGAAGTGGCAATTTAAATTCCAATAAAGACCTGCCCTCCTCTCTCCCCTCAAAAATCCTAGAAGAGATCCAGAGATGATGGAACTGGAAGAATGAGGAAAAGATGACCCATGCCAGCTCTGCCATCGCTATTCACAAATAAGCAGCTCCCCAACACTGAAGGGTCCCTATCCTTTGTAGCAGGAGCTCAGGCTTCCCCAGCAACCAACATAATACAACAATGAATAGTGGCTGACACATAATTTCATGCTATATGTGAGACTTATAGCTGGGAAAGCATCCACATTTTTTCCTAGTAGCGGCAGTGACGTTAGCATTTAATTCCTGAATAAGAGATGCTTCAGCTGTCAGGGACCATCACAATGGCAGAAAGCCACAAGCACAGAAAAGAACAGAGTGATTAATGGGTTTGGACTGTCCTTGTTTTCAAAGCACTCCCAACTATCTGAGGTAAAATGCCAACATATTCTTAGGTCAGATGAATGCTGCAAAGCAGCATGCAAATATCAAGAACTCCAATGTTTCCTAGCTCGCTGCTTTCTCATGTAATGTAAATGATATTGAAAGAAATTGACAGCTCATGTTCTCCCAGGCATGCCAGCAGAATACATGGCTTTGACATTTACCAGCAGTGCCTATTAAAGAGATGGATGGTTTGGGCACGTTTCCCAAGAGCAAAGGGAACGCTTTCCCCTGTGAGACACTGAGATCTGATGGACTATCAAAACAACTGGAACCAATCCATAATTGGGTTAGTGACTGTGTCTCAGTTCTATCATATTGTTATTAGAGGCTAAATTCCCTGACATTCTCTCTTCCTGAAGTTCCAGCCATGAATAATGCGAATAAATTCAGAAATTTCATGAGTTTCCATAGCTTCCCAGTGGGAGAGGCAGAGGGAAGGGAGAACTGTAGAACATGGGAGGAAAAGATCTCAGCACACTTGTGTTATCAACGACACACCAACTTACCTACTCCACATGTGGGGATTTTAGTGTATTTTGCTGCCCAGAGCACCATTTTCTTTGATTGTTGACTACTTTTTTCAGAAATAGTAAGTTAAATGTTATTTCAACCAAGATGGCAGAAAAATTTCTTTTCTGCTAAACTCTTTGTATAATCATCAAATTAAAAATATATAATAACAATTATCAGAGAACAAATATATAAACATGTCATGTTCACTGAGGGTTTTTTTTTGTGAAATATGTGTCATAGCTAAATGTTTCTCCCATTTATTAAATACTTGCTCAAGATAGTCTTAGATTTTATGTTAACTTTTACTTCTCAATTCCTATCAATCCTATTGTAAGGAAGAGTAATTTCTTCTGCTTTGGAGTCAAAGGCACTAAAAAAGGCATAAAGATTTAAAGTAACATTAGAAATTAACTGCAAATTCTCATTTAAAGCAGTCATTAAAAGAACATTAATGCACTTTCATATGTTCCATTTTATGGAATCTGTGCACACAATAAATTATTGCATAAATGACAACCATATATCTCTTCAGTTTTCTTTTATAGTTATATTTAATAGTGCTTTACTATAAAAAAAAAGATTGCCTGTCATCTTTCAAATGTTTTTTGTAAAGCAGCCAAATCCAAGCCAAATCCAGAATTATCTATTCTTTAGCTAAGATTCACTCTGTTTTAAAGTCAGAAAGTCATTATTATTTAGGACTAAATATGGGCTATGCGAATCAGTCCTACTGACATTTTAGACCTGAATTTAGAAAAGCAAAATACTATGGAGCTGCAATAAAGGGCATTGGGTTTGTATGGCCAGGTTTTGGTAGTGGGGGAGGCTACAGGGGTGGCTTTGAGAAGGTGCTGGAAGCTTCCTCCACCTCCATCAGAACACCAGCCAGCCCCAAGACAGATGTGCCACTGANCTCTCCCCTCAAAAATCCTAGAAGAGATCCAGAGATGATGGAACTGGAAGAATGAGGAAAAGATGACCCATGCCAGCTCTGCCATCGCTATTCACAAATAAGCAGCTCCCCAACACTGAAGGGTCCCTATCCTTTGTAGCAGGAGCTCAGGCTTCCCCAGCAACCAACATAATACAACAATGAATAGTGGCTGACACATAATTTCATGCTATATGTGAGACTTATAGCTGGGAAAGCATCCACATTTTTTCCTAGTAGCGGCAGTGACGTTAGCATTTAATTCCTGAATAAGAGATGCTTCAGCTGTCAGGGACCATCACAATGGCAGAAAGCCATAAGCACAGAAAAGAACAGAGTGATTAATGGGTTTGGACCGTCCTTGTTTTCAAAGCACTCCCAACTATCTGAGGTAAAATGCCAACATATTCTTAGGTCAGATGAATGCTGCAAAGCAGCATGCAAATATCAAGAACTCCAATGTTTCCTAGCTCGCTGCTTTCTCATGTAATGTAAATGATATTGAAAGAAATTGACAGCTCATGTTCTCCCAGGCATGCCAGCAGAATACATGGCTTTGACATTTACCAGCAGTGCCTATTAAAGAGATGGATGGTTTGGGCACGTTTCCCAAGAGCAAAGGGAACGCTTTCCCCTGTGAGACACTGAGATCTGATGGACTATCAAAACAACTGGAACCAATCCATAATTGGGTTAGTGACTGTGTCTCAGTTCTATCATATTGTTATTAGAGGCTAAATTCCCTGACATTCTCTCTTCCTGAAGTTCCAGCCATGAATAATGCGAATAAATTCAGAAATTTCATGAGTTTCCATAGCTTCCCAGTGGGAGAGGCAGAGGGAAGGGAGAACTGTAGAACATGGGAGGAAAAGATCTCAGCACACTTGTGTTATCAACGACACACCAACTTACCTACTCCACATGTGGGGATTTTAGTGTATTTTGCTGCCCAGAGCACCATTTTCTTTGATTGTTGACTACTTTTTTCAGAAATAGTAAGTTAAATGTTATTTCAACCAAGATGGCAGAAAAATTTCTTTTCTGCTAAACTCTTTGTATAATCATCAAATTAAAAATATATAATAACAATTATCAGAGAACAAATATATAAACATGTCATGTTCACTGAGGGTTTTTTTTTGTGAAATATGTGTCATAGCTAAATGTTTCTCCCATTTATTAAATACTTGCTCAAGATAGTCTTAGATTTTATGTTAACTTTTACTTCTCAATTCCTATCAATCCTATTGTAAGGAAGAGTAATTTCTTCTGCTTTGGAGTCAAAGGCGCAAAAAAAGGCATAAAGATTTAAAGTAACATTAGAAATTAACTGCAAATTCTCATTTAAAGCAGTCATTAAAAGAACATTAATGCACTTTCATATGTTCCATTTTATGGAATCTGTGCACACAATAAATTATTGCATAAATGACAACCATATATCTCTTCAGTTTTCTTTTATAGTTATATTTAATAGTGCTTTACTATAAAAAAAAAGATTGCCTGTCATCTTTCAAATGTTTTTTGTAAAGCAGCCAAATCCAAGCCAAATCCAGAATTATCTATTCTTTAGCTAAGATTCACTCTGTTTTAAAGTCAGAAAGTCATTATTATTTAGGACTAAATATGGGCTATGCGAATCAGTCCTACTGACATTTTAGACCTGAATTTAGAAAAGCAAAATACTATGGAGCTGCAATAAAGGGCATTGGGTTTGTATGGCCAGGTTTTGGTAGTGGGGGGGGCTACAGGGGTGGCTTTGAGAAGGTGCTGGAAGCTTCCTCCACCTCCATCAGAACACCAGCCAGCCCCAAGACAGATGTGCCACTGACCAAGGCAAGACTTCTGTGATGATATACTTAAGAATTTTAAAAAAGTTATGGCACAGATGTAATTGCAGCCAGAGAAGAGGAGAGTGAGAATACGTGAGAAGAGCAGCTCTGCAGACACCAAGGTCAGTGCAGAAGGAGGAGCAGAAGCTGCTCCAGGGGCTGGAGCTGAGATTCCCCTGCAGCCCCTGGTGAGACCCTGCTGGGATGGCCGTGCCCCTGCAGCCCCTGGTGAGACCCTGGTGGGATGGCTGTGCCCCTGCAGCCCCTGGTGAGACCCTGGTGGGATGGCTGTGCCCCTGCAGCCCATGGTGAGACCCTGGTGGGATGGCTGTGCCCCTGCAGCCCATGGTGAGACCCTGGTGGGATGGCTGTGCCCCTGCAGCCCATGGTGAGACCCTGGTGGGATGGCTGTGCCCCTGCAGCCCATGGTGAGACCCTGGTGGGATGGCTGTGCCCCTGCAGCCCATGGTGAGACCCTGGTGGGATGGCTGTGCCCCTGCAGCCCATGGTGAGACCCTGGTGGGATGGCTGTGCCCCTGCAGCCCATGGTGAGACCCTGGTGGGATGGCTGTGCCCCTGCAGCCCATGGTGAGACCCTGGTGGGATGGCTGTGCCCCTGCAGCCCATGGTGAGACCCTGGTGGGATGGCTGTGCCCCTGCAGCCCATGGTGAGACCCTGGTGGGATGGCTGTGCCCCTGCAGCCCATGGTGAGACCCTGGTGGGATGGCTGTGCCCCTGCAGCCCATGGTGAGACCCTGGTGGGATGGCTGTGCCCCTGCAGCCCATGGTGAGACCCTGGTGGGATGGCTGTGCCCCTGCAGCCCATGGTGAGACCCTGGTGGGATGGCTGTGCCCCTGCAGCCCATGGTGAGACCCTGGTGGGATGGCTGTGCCCCTGCAGCCCATGGTGAGACCCTGGTGGGATGGCTGTGCCCCTGCAGCCCATGGAGGGCACAGGGATGCAGAGATCCACCTGCAGCCCGTGGAGGAGACCCAGAATGGAGCACGGGGGTGCTGAGAGGAGGCTGTGAATCCATGGGATGCCTGTGCTGGAGCAGGGTCCTGGCAGGGACCTGCAGAGCTGTGGAGAGAGGAGCCCACCCTGGAGCAGGTTTCCTGGCAGGACTTGTGACCCTGTGGGGGACCCACACTGGAGCAGGCTGTGCCTGAAGGACTGGCCCCATGGAAAAATAACCCACAGTGAAGAAATTTATGGAGAAATGTTGCCTGTGGGCTGGACTCTCATTGCAGAAGTTAATGGAGAACTGTCTCCTGTGGGAGGGACCCCACACTGGAGCAGGGGAAGGACTCCTCTCCCTGAGCAGAAGCAGAAACACGTGATGAATTGACCACAACCCCCATTCCCCATCTCTTTCTGCTGCTGGGGGAAGAGGTAGAGCTAGGAAGGAGGGAGGGGTGAAAGAAAGATGTTTTTAAGGTTGTATTTTAGTTCTCATTGTCTTGCTTTGATTTTTTTTAGTAATAAATTTAATTAATATCTCTAATTCAAGTCTGTTTTGCCCATGAGGGTATTTGGTGAGTGATGTCTCTTCTTATCTCAACTCATGAACCTTTCATTGTATTTTCTCTCTCCTTTCCAGCTGCAGAGGGGAGTGACATGAGAGGCTTTGGTGGGTGCCTGACATCCAGCCAGGGTCAACTCCTTTGAACTCTTTTTCTCCCCAGTACTGCTGCTTTGAAATATGCCTAGAACTAGTTCAGCTTAGAAGTTAAGGCTTTTTTTTCCAAGTAGCTGTAGAATAGAATATTTTACCAACCTCTGAAAATCTTGACTTGCTTATTTTAATAAGAATATCCCAGAACACAGAATAGGAGTTGAAGCTCAAAAGTTTAGTTCAAATCATTTTAAAGTACATATTATCACTTTGAAAATGGAAATAAAAAGAGAGAACACCTGACAAATTAATACATCTTCAGCAACTGATACTGTAAGATACTTCACGGCCTATTAAACAGACCAGGAACTTTTTCAAGACCAGTTAGCTTTTATAGGTGTTATAAAAGATTATAGGTTTCATTGTTTTATTATTAAAGGATCAAGAAGACCCTGAAATCTTGTCTTTCTAAAAGACTCAAATTAACAAACCAGTTTAAATTCATTACATACACAGTTTGAAACAAATTGCTCAAATGCTTAGATAATTGGTTGAATCAGGTTTGAAGTTTGAACACATTGCACAGGGCTCCCATGGGGGCTGGCTGGAATGAGGGGAAGATATGCAGAGAACAAGAAATTGCAGCTACATATTATTACAGAGTGCAATATCAAAGCACATAATACTAACAGTATTATCCAGACTTGGATAAATGCATCCAAGTCTGGATAAATTATCATGGACTTTATTAGAAGAATAAGGGAATGGTCAGGATTACAGAATTGGGTGCTTACTCAGACTTTTCTAAGCGAAGGAAAGAAATCTTTCTGGTTATGATAAAAATAATTTCATCTGAAAGCCAATATAAATAATATTACCACACTGACTAATGACACACACGTAATTCTTTTATTCCTGATGCTGTGTTATTTCATCCAGTCTTGCTCAGGTTTTATATCACCTGCTCCTAAAGCCCACCCACAATTCAACTGCCTGTCAGGAAATCCATATACATTAGCAAACTGTTGTTAAGAGTTCTGTCCTTCAACAAATACTTTACTGCTACATTTTAAAACCTAGTGACAATTCGAAGATGATTTGACATTCCAGAGCATGAATTTTTTCACCCTTATGAGCAGGAATGGCTGTTAAGTTACTTAGATGACTTTTACTTCTTATCTTTTTTTAAAAAATACATTCAGTTTGCCTTTAAATTGAGGATCATATTCTTTATTTCCTTTTAATGGCAAACATAAAAAAAATTTTATTACACAGGAGAATTTTTATTTCTCTATAACAAGGTTTGAGAAGCTGCTAGTGCATCAAATAAAAGGTTATTAAAACTAAATATTGTGCCTACTCAGAAGCTACATTTCAGGCTTGATCATAAGCTTAAATTATCCTTTTCTTGTAATTACAGCAAGCTTTAACACAGATTTATGAATCACACCACACACAATGATTAAATCCTAGAATTAAATAAAATTAATAAGAAATAGATTCTTGGCTGACAATCTATACAGAAAAATATAAAATATTAACCCAGCGATCAGCAATAACTTAAAGATCCATAACCCTTGCATTCAAATAACATAAAATTTAGGTTTATGTTTAGAAAAAAGCCTATTCTAAGCTGCAGGGTGGAATTATTTATCCCTCAAAATAGTTGCTTTAGTGAAAATAGTAAACACAGGAACGACTTTAATCACAACTGTGCCTATCTTCTTCCTCTTGCCTACACCCTCTCATCCCATCCCTGGCAGAGCTGGACAAGAGATGAGTTACCAGTAGATACGAATGAGATCTCGAAACAAGACCTTAAGATGGACACTCAGATGAATTTTACCTGAGAGATCAAAGCTGAATTTTTTAGTTGTGAATTGTAATTCAGTTGATAAAAAGAAATAAATGTCTATCTTCCATTTTCGGTTTTTTCAGACTATTCTTGTGTTCCTTTACCCAACCCTTGTGAGTTCTGTGTCTTATATCCAACTTGGTCAGTCTGGAACCTTCCCCCAGGTAAATCTGAATTGCACACATTACCTGTTTTCTTCTTGATCAATGAAGAGCATTTCCCCTAGAAATGACATTGGCTTAGATGATTTGAAGCTGATACGGCAAGTCAGTTCATTAGTTGTGCCATCTGATGAAAGAACAATATCTTGTCCCTCTGGGAACTGCACAGAGAAAGGGCAAGTCCTGGTACCATCTGCAAGTTCAAGCTCAGGAAGTTTAACTGTAATTCGTGATTGCCTGTGTTAAACATAAATAGTAGGTGTTTGTGGTCACAGGATTGCAGTAATGAAGTTAATTCATGGATTCATATATTCACAAAACTCTTTTACAGTTGAATACAGAATAATAACTTTAGTTCTAAAGTGCAAATCAAGTGAAACTAACTTAAAAAAATAAAATTCTTCCATCATTTAGATGCTGGTTTATTTCTTCGTATGTATCTAAACATTTCATGCTGACCCACAATATCTGAACGTCCGAATGAAATTTCTACTAACTGTGCCACTAAAGGCATAGAGAGTTTTCTGAAACTTAAAACTTTCATTAGTGTTCATTAAACTGCACTATTGCACAAATAAGTAAAAGCAAGTTATAAAATAGAAATATTAAGGAGGAAATTTGTGAAGATGCTGAAGATGCATCAGTATGTAGTCATGCAGTTACAGGTTTCAGTTCTGAAAGAAGAACAACAGTCAGTCCAGGCCCATGTGGAATCCCTTCAGTTCCAACCACTGAGCTACTGATAACAGACAAACCACTTGATAAATCAGCACAACTCAGACAAGGTAAGACAATAGTAATTTGAAGGTAATTTAATTAATTTATGACCAAAGGAAATCTTTGCTCTAATTCTAGTATTGAAATGATACCTACATAAGCATAGAAAAAAAAATATTACTGCTCTTTACGAATTACAAACAGAAAAGTTAAATCTTCAAAACTGGAATAGTTGCAATGCTAGGTTATACTACATTATACAAAGATTACAAAAAGTCTCTCTTTTAAATTCAAGTAACAGGATAAATTGAGTGATCCACGGACAAATAAAAATATATTTATTTTTTATTGTAACAAGTGGCAGGATTAAAACATTTCTGTGGTCCTTTTCAATAAAACCTCATATAGAAAGAAGGGGAAAAAAGCCCACCAAAAACTGCAACCCCACCAACTGTTCAAGAAGCTAAACCTCAAACCAGTGGCAGAGAACAAATAAAATAACAGAAACATTTTATGTTATCACAATGTGAAAAATAGAAATAAGATTTAAAACCTTAGTATCTTGCTAAATGCAACAAAAAATCCTAGTAAGTCTCTGCTTTTAAATTTTTTGCTATTCATAGTAAATTTATATTTCTGATATAAATTCAATGAGTGAAGATATCAGAAGTTAGACACTTCATGGAGCAGGAATGTTTGAGGACAAACTATGGGCTTGTTGAATATTCAACAATATTAATTACATTAATTTTCTCTTAAATATACAGATTCTTCTGCTGAGCAGAAAATTAATACTAACCTTCACAAACAAAGACTAATTTGCTTTTTCACAAGTGAAAGAAACAAAGAATTATTCAGGATTTCTGTAATAAATTTACTTTGAGATTTTTACCTTATAAAATTCTGTGGAATGATGGTGATGTCTGATTCAGTTTCCACATCCAGAGGAACTGGCATCAGCATTAAAAAGGGGGGATGAAAATCCATTTTTGGCGACCTCAGCGTGCCAGACAATTTTACTATATATTGTGATGCATTATCATTTAGATACAAGGATATTTCAGATGTAAATGTCCCAGGACAAGCTGTTGAAAAGTTATAAAAATATATATATTACCATAAATACGGGAATGTAAAAGAGTTGTAATAAGAGGTTTGGGGTTGGAGTTCTTGTTTGTTATTATTTTTTTTAATTTACTACTGCTTTCTTTCTCAAAATGTAGTTCAACTTTACATAAATATTGTATCAGAAGAGTATTTATTAAGAAAGCTCAGAACACTTGCCTGTAGCAAACCAGAAATTCACGTTTTTTTAACTTGTCAGAATTTTTTCTGAGTTCTAACTGCAAAAAATTAGCTTATAGCATTAATATTCCATTCTATATAACATCAATACAACAGCAGAATTTTAAGAATTGCAGTCATACTTGGAATTACACTAATTGACACAGTGAATGCTTATTTAATAGAGTAACTATTGGAAGCATCTGACTGCCAAGACAAGGAAAACTTGGCGCCTTTTAACAATGCAACTACAACACTTCAAAGATGGCTCCAAAACCTAGAGTGTGGCCAAGTAGCTTCACACAAGGCAGCAGGAGGTTCTACCCTCCACTCAGAGCATCTCCCACTTCAGAGAATCATTTAGCTTGGAAAAAATCTTAAGGATCATCAAGCCCAACTGCAACCTTAACATTGCCAAGTCCACCAAAAAAAAAAGGGAAGGGATGACCAAATATCCTTCTCCAGGTGCTCTCTACAGTGAACTGCACATGACAACAGCAAAGAAAAAGATTTCCTTGTGTTCTGCTCCTTCTCAGGCCACCTTACTTCCTGCTGCAAGGCAGCTCTCTCTAGGATGGAAAAACACCTTTTTTTTTTCACTGATACAGGGAGCAAACACTTCCTTCCACAGCTGTTACACGATGAAAATGATA
>VYZR01056108.1:6996-17457 GCA_013400675.1 Oxylabes madagascariensis | reverse complement strand
TTTTTTTTTATAAAAAGATGCTCTCAAAACTTGTTTTGGTTAAAGTATCTGTGTGTCAGTGAAGTGCAAAGTTCACTGAATTCCTGCAGAAGATGGTGTGAGTTGATGGGCATGGAAACATGTCCAAGGGCAGTGGATCAAAGCTAAGATTTGGACCATGACCATCCTCAGCTTTGGAATTTCATTTAGTCCCATCACGCTGATGATATTAAACTGTGCTTTCAATCTGGGAAAGCTTAGGTGCAAAGCAGCAGTTCATAGCTTTTGTAGGAAGGCATTTGCTCTGGAAATGATTTTGAAAAATTGTAGGCAGATACACTTCCACAATTCTGCAACTGTAAGGAAAAAAAACCACCGCAGTAACCTGGATGTTTAGGTGGTAATCCACTGAGTAGAACACAGTAAACTTTCAGTCCTTCAGTGCTCATCCATCTCACTGAAATATTAAATATTCTTATGAATTATGTCATAAATCAAGGAGACTTTCTTATAGCTTGTTTGTATATAGATGGAGCGAGTAATTGATTATATTTGTTTTAATTATATGTAGAAATGTCAAGCATCTTTATTAGATAGTAGCCTAGCCTACATTTACTGTGACCAAGTACCTACTTGGAGTAGCTTATGGCTTCAGAGCACTCGTGGATCTGATAGGGCAGTGTGAGTGCCACAAAACCTTCCTGTCTGTGTGGTGGAGGTGCCAGCTGAGCCTGAGGTTCTCTACAGCTGTAAATGCTGCTGGGGGACAAGGTCTTCCCTTGGGCCAGCTCTCTAGAGCCATGTGGTTGCAGCTGTGTGCAAACCTGAATAATTATGAACACAGTGTGTGCACCAGGGAGGACAGATCTCTGCTTCAGGTTTCTTCTTCCCAGGAATATCTGTGCTTCCTAGGAGTTTGAAAATGAAGTTGCTTCTATGTTAGCTTTTCCTCCTCTGTGGATGTTTCTGCTTCTTGATTTGTGCTATTTTGAAATTAACCAAGTTGATGAGTTTGTTTAATGACACAGAAGGAAACTCTAGACAATTTTTTGTCTGAATTTTAATTATGTTGGTATGTAAATATTGATGTTTTCCTGCTGTAGTCCTCAGATGAGAAAAACTTTTAAGTGAGGTTATTGCTGCTATCTTTTTCGAAGACCTGAAACCCCCTGTTCTTAGGAATTGTTCCCGTTGTCAGTATGTAAGAGTAAGTAAAATTGGAAGAAAAAGAAATGTGGAAGTTCCCAATCTTTGATTTAAGTTATTTCACTCTGGACCAGACTGTCAAATTGCCTGATGGATCCAAAACAAAGAGCCATGCTGTGAAAACATGTGAAAGACAGAAAGAGGTTAAAAGATTTTCTGGGATCCCTGCACATTGAACAGTCATCAATTCTGTTACCAGAATGGCTCCTGGAGCATGTCTGATGTTGCTGGTGAGAACATGGTCTGCCCTATGATTAAATTCTCATCTTTGCCCAAATGTTTGAAAGGGCAACTGTCTTAAACCTTTGAACTTTATTTGTAATACAAAACTCCAATTAGATAAAAGACAATAATTAGCAAATCTTTTATCTTGGGGCATAATTAAATCTTTAAGGCAGGACATCTTAATCAATGACTTGTAATGACTAGTTCATAAATAAATTAATTCTTCCAATGAGTGTCTGACAGAAATCAATGAGTGTTAAAAGAGATTCAGAATGAGGGGACACCACTATAGAAACACTGTAGCTCAATTACACTTGGTTTAAAGATTCTCATCTATAAAGTATTAGCTTGTTCAAAAGATGATGTATTATTTAAAGACAGATCATTAAAATACTAACATCTAATTTTGTAGAGCCTTTTTTGGAACTTCCATCTTTACATATATAAGTATTTCAACATGGTTTATGATTAGCTTTTTGTATGAGCTCTCTACAAAAATATACAGTCAGTTTGACTGATTTGCTGTCCTTGTTGAGTCCTGGGGGTAAGTCTTGTTACTGAAAGTAAAACTTGTCACAGCAGATGTTGTGTAACCTCCATGTCACTGGTAAGGATCTCCCATCCAGGTGAAAACTTGTATAAAAGTGCCTGAAGACCTTAAGTGGTCTTACTCAAGAGACGAGGACATTTCTGTTCATTTGACACTTTGTACCACAGCACAGTACGTGATCTTTGACTCAAGCGTTGTCTATTGGTATAAGGATGGTAAAATAAGGACACAAAAGAAAGCCACAGGGGATCTCATTCTGTTTGAGAGCTCTTGTGACCAGTGTTATCCGTGAGGTGTGAAGCCCTGGGAGCTGCCTCTTGCTGGAGCCAATGCAGCAATGGCTAAAAATTTCTACAGAGGGGATGGTGGAAATTCCACTTTCCTAATATTGCATACGGCCATGTTGCTTCTAGTTGGCATTACTGAACACACTGCCTCCTGTCTCCCACTGGTTCTGACCACCTGGTTTTATTGACCAAAAATGGCAGCAGCTTCATGCTACTTGTCTGAATCTCTTAATCATGATCCTTTCCTTACTCATTTAAGTATCACATTGAGTGTTAAAAAAAAAAAAATAGTATTAGCAAGTATTTCCAATTGAACTCACTTTTATGAAGTTTCTCCTGTGGTTTTTTGCACTTGGAGTATCTCTGGCAATAAACACTCAGATTTTAAATGTTTGGTACATGTACAAGGAGAATAAGTGCTGTACCTCTTGATGAAGCTTTATCATCATTAGACAAAGGAACTTCAGATTGTTGAATAGGTGCTAAATCACTTCTGTTGAATTTATGTTGGCTTCTTTAGGCGGCAAGGATTACAGCAAGCATTGCTGTGGATTTTTCTTCCTGTATATCAACAGGGCTCCCTGATTAAAAAGTGCAACTGGTCTTGAGGCTGCTGGGTTTTTCCATGCAGCCTGGGCCGCTGCAGCCAGCAGGTTGGGAGCTGTAGTCCCTCTGATGCATCTGGCAGAGCAGCAGCAGCCGAAGGGCTGCTCTCGTGTTTGGTTTGCCTGGTAGCCAAGAGGAAGGGCTGTTTGGCCAGCCTGCACAAATAGGTCTGGTCTGGTCACAGCCAGTTCCACTCCATCTGGAAGATCCACCAAAACTAGACTGAACATGTGGAGGAGATATTGTGGTGGAGACAAGCTGGGAAAGGGAGCTTGGGGTGTTGCAGTGGAGAAAGATCCAGGACGTGCTGGAGCTTGAGGGTGCTGGGGTAGGGGAGGAAGGCAGGGTGAGCAGAACAGAGGAGGCTGCATTCAAACCAGAGCAGACAAAAGCATGGAAAACTGGCCTATGTTAGACTGCTTTGATCTCTTTTCTAACTTAGAGGATAAAAAAACCTCATTAGTTTTATACTGCCCCAACAGTATTAATTAAACAATTATGCTTTCTCCTAGTGTATTAATGAAATGCACTACAAATTTATTTTGGTTTTCAGTGGTGAAAATCTGCAGCTTCTAGAATGATCAATTCTTTCTGTTTTTGTGTGGGGCACTGAATATCAGATTAAGTTAAAACGTTAGTGATTTCCTATTTGAAACCTGTTAAACAGCACAACAGATGGAAAGTTCTGTTCAGGTTATGGGCGTCCAGATCTGTCACTGATTAAAAGAGAGGGTAGCATTTGCTGGTGGCTGGTGTTGATAGATATCTCTGCAGAATAATAAGAAAGGTCTCACATCCTTGTAATCCAGCAGCTCTGCCCCTGACAGACAGTATCTGCTGCCCCTCACACCTTATAAAGATCAGTTGCTATTCATGTGAAACTGCGTTACAGCTCAGAGCATCCTTGGACAGATTTGTTCACAACCTGGGTGCTTGCAGCTCTTCAGAAGGGTGATATGAATCTAAACCTCTTGCCTCTTTGGATATACTCTCCCTTCAGAGCTGTCATCCAGGTTGTCAAACTTATCCTTAGCAGGCTTCATCTTTAAAGGTCCTTTTACCCACGGTGTAACATTCCTGTCCATCCCATTATGCCCTGTCAATGAGGCTGTTTGTGTATTTCGTTTGAAGCAGTTTAAAAGTATTTTGCTAAATTCCTTCAAGAGAATTTAAATAGCCTAATGACTATATTACCTTACAGGCTTTTAAATGTTTCCCCAGCTGCTCGATTCAATGCAGGATAAATTGTGAGCCTTTCCACAGTAATCTTGGCATTTGTTTAGGAGTTAAATATTAACAGATTTTTTTGTCTTTCTCTCAGACAGTAGTCTCTGCACCTGCTTAATTTGCTGTAGGGTTTCTTAGAAGCAAATGTTGCTTTCTTTTCAAGTGCTCTGGGTTTTGTTCTCTGTATGTGCTTTACATGAGGTCAGTTTGAAGATGCCTTGGACTGAAACACTTCTGTTATCTTGCAAACATGATTCTGTCCCAGTAAAAATCTGGGATTGGGAAGAGCTCCCAACTGCACTGATAAACTCAAGTGGTGGATTTGTTGCAATCAGATTAATTCAATGTGATGTCCTGTACAGGGCTTCAAAATTACTTTCAGCATATTTTTCAGCATACCAGTACTTTGGAACATCAAGAAGAGAGGAAAAAACCCAAAGAAAAAATAGAAATTAAAGAAATAAGTCATGTAGATGGGCTAAATATTGGAAGCAATGTGGGTGGCTAAGCCAACACAGCAGATGTATCTTAGATATTTTTCTTTTAAAGACAAAGACAGTCTGCCTCCCACACATTTCAAAATGAATTTCAAATGTATTTTTATAATTTACAATTATTTCCATCAGAGAATAATAGAGATTTAATGCCTGGGGTAATTAATGTTCTGTGATGTCTATTATAGTAGCTATTTTAAGTGTAGGAAATACCCTAATAAGAAACAGTTTGCTAGTGTGCTGATCTAGTTGATTTTTATCATAGCTGTCTCTGTAAAATAACAATTGGAAGATATGACAATAGATATTTTGATTAAACACTTAAACATCTGATAAAACTTGGGCAAAGATACATCACTTCAAAAAGAACATTTTAAAAGAAAATTAACCTCTCTCAATTCTGACAGTTATTTTTATGCTACCCTGTTCTTTAAAACATTTTGTGACATTTATTAAACATAGTAATTGGTGAATTGCAATGCTTTGAATCCAGTTAAAACCCAGAACATGTTAAACGTCTTTTAATGAAAGACGCATATGATGAATGAAGACTGTATTTAATAAGGAACATTTAACTGGTTGTAGAACCACATCTTTTCAAAGTTGTGTACTGAAGTCATTACAAAACAGTAAAAACAATTCTTTTTCATGCTCCTCCTGGTTTCCCCCTCTCCAAGGTCCTCCCCCTGCTCTCCCCGAAGTTGAAAAACTATTTTGTGTTATTGTTTCCTCTGCAGTTTCTTGTTTCTGGTGTGGAAATTGTAGCTGCAGTGGCTTCTTCTTTCCCCTGCTCATTCAGTATGTATCATTCTGTCCTTTGTCCACTGTGCTTGAGGTTCTTATATCTCTCTCTTCCTCCTCTACATTCCTGTATTCAGGACCTTGCTAGACTTGTCTGCTTTCTCATGTAACTTCATTCAGTGTCTGTCTCCCATACAATATTGCCTTTCTTCCTTGTACTTATATTTTCTTGAAGGGTTCATTTTATTATAATTTTTTACAAGCTCCAGTTCAGGAGAATTCTCAAAGAATCCAGTGTCATTCTGAATAAAGCTACTCATTTTCAGATTTCTAGGATTCATGAGCATGAGTTATCTTAAAAGGAATTATGCTTTACTTTTTAGATGCCTTTCATAAGTAAGTTTTCTCTTTGTCAAGCATGTTTCCTTATGTTTCTTGATGATTTTATTATCTATTATAATTTCTATTTGTGTGTGTTTGTTCTGATTTTAGTGTTTGATCTTTATAGTGCTCAGTCTCCTCATCTCATCCATTCTTTTTCAGTTCAGCTTTTCTAAAGCAAATGCCACACTTTCCTTAAGTCTCCAGTTCCAAATCTTCTCACTTTTGCTTCCCAATCCCCAAACTCTCATGGTGGCGCTCCTTACCAGAACTGTGACTAAAATTTCAAACTGACTGGCAGTATGCTTTGATTTTTCCCAGCAGGGCAGTAAATGTATCACCCTGCTGTAAAAATTCTGACCCTAGAACTTCCAAAGTTCTCTACAAGCTTTGGGCCAGGTACACAGGACAGAGTAGTGGTGCAGAGATTTTAATTTTCAGTGTTAAAATAAGTATTTCTGAAAGAGTTTTCATTGACTCCCTGTAAGATTTTTCTCAGATTGTCAGCTCCTGGTATGCTGAAGCTCTGCTGTGTTACTGGAAGGTCAGGTTGTGCTCAAAACTGCAGTTACAGTAAGCTTTGGAGGTGTTAGAATCTGAGCCAGCCCAAAAAACCTGTTTCCTCTTCAAAATATATTATTCCTTCAGTTCTGTTCACTTGGGTTTTCAAACATTAGAAAAGAGATTTCCAAAACTGATTTGGTTTAAAGTGACCATTGTAATAACAGCACTGGTGAGTTTTTACTGTGTGTCTTCATCCATCTGAATAAATGATCTGACAGTTGAGTGACTTGGGGTCTTTTAACTCACAGTCCTCACCTCAGCCTTGTAAGAGCTAAATCTAAGGACTTAGAGCAGTCCTTAAGAACTTCTAGGTACTTTGGATTTTGAGGTGGTAGTGGAGCTGTGTTGCCAAGTTCAACCTTCTGAAAAAATTGTTTTCTTTAAGTACCAAGAGTTTTCCCACACTTTAAGTATCAACAAATGGTTTGTTTTCATATTTTCATGGAGGAGGAGAGAGCTGACAGACTGTTGGTCTGACCAGTGTGTTGGAGGGGTGGCGACTCCACCCTCCAATCCACTGTCACCTTTAGAATTCTATAAAATATTGAAGATGTAAATAAAGTTCCTTCTTTTCCCGCACGACTCAGCGTGTGGGAGCAATTCTTTCCTGTCTCCAGTTCCACAGTGCTGATCCCAAATGCAGGGATGCCCTCTCTGCAGCAGAGCTCTGGGTGTGTGACCGTCCCTGGCTCGGTGCTGCACCAGCAGCATCAGCTCCCGTGGATGTCAGGGACTGCCTGCCCTGCCAAGCCTGACCTGAGGACTCAGCTTTCATTTGTGAGCTCAGGGCTCTGGGGCTTCTCAGGGACGTCATGTGCTTTCATTTTCATTTGTCCAGGATAGGAAATCAGCTTGGGAAGGGTTGGCATATTTAACATCCCACCCCCAATCTCACTGCTGCCAATATATGGGAGTCAGCTTAAATATATCCTCCTGCTAACTACTGATGGACTGGTGCTAAATGTTTGTTTTGGCTTAAAGGGGCACTGTTGAGATGTAATCACAGGATGATTTTGTTTCAGATTTTCCATTGAGTGCATAGTTTTCTGGCTGACTTACTTGGCTGTGTGTTTCAACAGATATATGTATATACTTGGTTATCCAGTGGTCTACGTGAAATACAGCAACATTCCCTTTGCACATTGTTAATATGAATTTAGAAATGAATGACTAACTTAAACAGTCCCTTGCAGATGTTATGAAAGTGCTCTGAGTTAGGAAAAAATTTAAAAGATAGGGAAAAACTGAATGCACTGATAGTTATTTGTGGGTTTTGCTTGCCCTTTGTTAGGTTCCTTTCTGGCTTTAAATGCTCTCTCTGGTTTTGGCTTGTATGCAGTTGCACAGTGGTGCCTGTAAATGAGCATTTAAAAAGCATCAATACAGGGCAGTGACTTCTCTTTTAATAATTACAAAACTGTAATATATTTTTCTAGTAGATAACAGCGAAGGCTCACTGCAATGTGTGACTTTTTGATGTTCTATAATGGCCCTCGACATTGCAACTCCACCTTCTGGCCTTGGAAAGTAAGGGCTGGGTGCATCACTGCCAGTGGGAAAAGAATTTTTTATGCATATTAACAGCAAGGGCAGAAGATAAGTCAGATTCTGTAGTACTGAGAACTTGTTTTTTCTTGTTGTGAATTTGCATTCATCTTCAATCTGAATGTGGCAGTGACCCAGACTAGTCTGTCAATACAGTATTATTATTTTCCATGATGAGGTATTAAGATTTGTAAATCACTTAAAACAAAAGGATTTGACTTCAGTTCTTCATTTAGGATCTAACATTCCTAGAACTCAATCCCTTCAATATTGAGAACTGAAACAAAAAGCCTTGAAGCATCCGCGCCTAAGTCTTTCTACAGAGCACTATCAAATGATTGGAGTCATGTTTTTAAAGAAGTCAAAATTGCTAATGAGTGGCAAAACAAGGGTAGGCCTTATAAGCAGTCCAAGGTTATGTTCATTGTGATATTTGCCTTAGCTTAGTCAAGAATTGAAGCAGCATAAGAATAAGTTTAATCTCTATAGCAAAATATTAACCTGTGTAAGGAAAATGGACCCTTGAATTTGGAATAATTGATAAGATAATACCAGTACCCTTGAGACTGGTTAGATCTGCTCAAGAAACACCTCATTTCAAACACCCTCTTTAGAGTTTTATATATTCTTTAAGTTTTGGCTATATCCTTGGTCATCTTGCAGTCTTCCTGCCTGGCTTGTGGTAGAAAAAAAACCTGAATATGTGGGAGGAAAAGATGAATTGAGAAGTGGAAGAAGACTGTCTTGTCTTTTCTTTCACAAAGGATGTGTCTGTTCTCACTTCCAAGTCAAGCAGCAATAGAGTGACACTTTCCCAATTACACTCTCCACGCAAGTGATGCTATGGCTACCACATGGTGGTTCTATAATTGTGAGGTGATGATTGTGTGATGCCAACTGGGAGGCAGAAACGAGGTTAGGCAACGCTGAACTGGAGGGGAGGGGTGCCCTGATGCAATCTGCTCATTGCCTGGGAGCTGGTGGAGGGAGGCAGCCTCCCTTCCACAGGAAAAAATGCTGCTGTTGTCCTTCCCAGTAATAAAGATGGCAAGAATTAGGGATTTTGTTTGGTTGTTTTTTAGTATAGCCCTGTTTAGCTATAGACAGCGATGCCCTTATGGAAGAGACCTCAAGAGCCTGGAATTGCAAATACTTCCAGCTCTGTGCTTCCCTCAGCACCCAGGAAAAGGGGTGAAAACAACTGAACTTCAGGACTAGGTTAATTTTTAGATGTATTTCCAGCTATTTTGGAGTCCTGTGTGTGGCTCAAAATCTTTTGATGTATTTTGAGTAAAAATTGGTAGTTTGTTGTCCTGTGAAATAGGACTTGCTTCTGTAATAAGCACCATCTGAAAAGACTGTGGGTATGGCTATGGAACAACATCTTCATGTCAGCTAAGCTGGTAGGGAAGGAGGAGTTTTGTTGAATAGCTTTTGAGAATTGGACTATTTTTTGATTATTTTTTTCTTCAAAAATCCTCAGAGAGGGAAGATATGGACAGGAACAGATAGGTGCACACTCCCTTCTGAGACCACAACAGAACTTTGAGGTGTTGATGTAAAGACTTACATTCATTACTGTCGCAATCATTTTGATATCTCATCCTCAAGAAGCTCCTGTATTAATAAATACTCTACAGCCACTTTAAAAGATGTACAGGTCAGCTGAGTCATCCTGGCTTTGAAATCAGTTTCCTGGGTAAACTTCATGAAACCTGATGGCTCTAAAGCAGCATACTAGTCAAATTAGAATTTAGAAATAATTAAGATTTGATAGAATCCACAGACTTTCAAGATCTATAAACCTGAGTACTTCTGACTTTATGGGTTCAAGCCAGGCACAGATGCAATTGCTGAAGTGGCTCCAACAATTCATTACTCAGGTATGAAATATGGGCACGAAGTTTAGGTAGGGGATCACTGATGATAAAAATCTATAGTTGACAGTACAGTACATTCAAGCCTAAATTTTGGAATTTGGCTCAAATAGACTCCACCTCTAGCAATAGTACATAAATTCTTAGGGAAATGAGCTGGTGATACAGCTGTATTTCTGTAAGCAAAAATCCTGAGGGTGGGACTGCTGCCATTGGCTTCAGTGGAGCCAGAAAGCATTTCCTCATCCTTTTACATGGAAATTGAGGTTGGCCATGAAGTCAGTCCTCCATCCCTCTTCAACCTTGGGGCCACTAAAGCCAGCCATGTCGATGTGGCTCTTGTTACTCCAGAGTGGTGCTGCGCTGTCTCCCAGATGTGTAGGGAGGGGAATTGGTCAGCAGGCAACTGTTCTGTCAACCCTGGTATGTATTTGCAGGCAGGAGGGAAGGGGTCAGGACCAAGAGTGGGCAGGTTTGAGCTGTGAGTGGGCCACAGCAGAGACTGACCTGTCTGGAAGCAGATCACACCATTCAGGTCCACACTGGAGGGCCGCAGAGACTGTGATTTTTGATTTTATAGATGGTCTTATGAAAGCAAATATGCTTTGATGTTGGCCCTTAGTATCAGCAGGGTGTGCTGGTAGTTCCTAGAATGGTAAACCTAAATTCATGTGAGAAGCTGCATGTGGACAGCTTTAGCTTTGATTCTCTGGGATTTTAGGTTGTTGTAAGCCCCAGACCTCACTTCCTTGCACATTCTTTCAGGCCCTGTATTTATC
>VYZR01056097.1:41027-62916 GCA_013400675.1 Oxylabes madagascariensis | reverse complement strand
AATCTTCAGATGAATTGTCTGATGCTAAGCAGACTCCACAGCGGCCACTGAAAGATGAAGACTCACAGGTAAGTGGTTGGTATTCTTTCTTTATAAATTCCTATGTGTTATGTCTACAGATCTTTTTTCCCCTCTCTCCAGAAATTTACACTTCCTTTGACACAGTGACAGTTACACTTCTCTGTATCTCATAGGTAGAACTCTTCATCATCAGCCACTTTTCTCAGTTTAAAATCAAAAAATCCTACAGGGTAGAATCCCTTTCCCGTAATGGGACATCAATGCCCTGCTTGTATCTATTTAATTTCAGTACAGAAGCCCATAGATTTGAGACTGTAAGTACACTGAGCTGGCATTTAGACCTGATCCTTACTTTGGCTGAGTGTGAAAATGCAGAGATTGCCTAACAAACGGGACATTTTTCAGTGAAGACGGCTCTTTGAGAACTTTCAAAAGGGTTGTTTCAGCCTTTAAGGTGGTTTTTTGTTTGAGCTCTGCTTCTGTAGAAACTGAAAGAACAGATTTCTTGCAGTGTTGGATCTGAAGGCAGCAATGATCAATATGCTGATAGGCTCTAGTTGCCTGTGAAATACTTCTGAAGGAAGTGCCAGATGAAGAATTGAAGTGGTTGACTCATTCCCTTGAGGAATAGCTCTCTTGTAACTTACTTTCTACAGTTTTTTTATAGATTGCCCTGAAATAATAGTAACATAGCTAATTATTTCTAAAACTTGTGCACAAAGAAGCATAAAAGTTGATAAGAGATTATATTCTGTTTATGTGTGCATTAGTAACAGAATTATAACTTCTTGCTTTAGGGCAATCTCCAGTAAAGTATGGTTATGAGCTGGAAATGCACAGGTTTTTATCCTGTGGCAATTTCAACCACAGAGGCAAAATCAGTATTCAAANGAAAGGAATAAACCATAGGGTATTAATACCCAATATTACACATGGCAACAGGTAGAGATAATCAGGAGTGGCATGAGAGAGAAATACCTTTTACTGCAGAATGTTACAGCATTGCCCTGCTCTCTTTGAAGGAGCTGGGGAGAAGCAGGAAAGCAGGAAATTGCTTTACTTCATTAATTCATTTTCTCTTCAATGTTAGAACATGTTCATGATTTTATTTTCAAAGAGCTGTTGCTAATTCCTTTTGCAAATAGCTGTTTCGAAGCTCTGGGGGGCAGTTTTAGGCCTTTTTTCCCCCCTAATTCATTTTGCATGCTTAGTTTTCACATTAAGTGTCTTTCTCAAATAGTTGGGGTTTTTTGTTTTTGTTTTTTTTTAGTGTGTGGTGCTACTTCATTTAATGTCTTAGAGCCATTTGTTTATGGCCATAGTTCTCAGCTCAGGGAAATAAAAAAGTTTTTTTCCAAACCGCTCAGATTATGTATTAATGTGTTGGAGAACATATGTTGATGTTTTGCTAATCACTTCATACTTTAAGAAAAGACATAGTGAGAAGAATTGAAAATGCCAGTTACATAATCTTGCATTGCTCATGTTACCTGGTTTGTTTTTTTTTTTAAACCTACTTCTGTCAGCAAACTATTACTGATTTAAGTATAATGTGATATTAGTGTGTCTTTGCATTAGAAATTCCTTTTGGTGATAACAGCCAGTGCTGCACACACTTCATGGAAGAACAGCCAATCTACATAACTGTGGAAAGCTCATGAAGGAGTTTGATTTTTGCAGCTTCTCTGGAGGAAGGTCATACCCATGGTTTGACTTGTTCTGTACCCATAGTACTGCTCTGTACTTGTCATGGAGCTGTTAAAGTACAGCTACATCTTTTACCAGGTACCAGCCAGACCAAGGCTGAATTAGCAGTCAGAAAGAAAAGTTCCTGTGCTGCAATCTCACTGTTACTAAATATCTGCTCTGCAGAAGCCAGTGTGACCACAGGATTTTGGAGTTTGTCCTATTCACAACTTGTTTCTCCCAACTGAGTACTGCAGTGTAATATAACATTGCAACCTGCAGTGGATTTTCCTGCACAAAAATACCCTTTTTCTGTGTAGCTCAATATAACAAATTTGTTTTGTAGAGGCTGTTTTGTTTTGCTGGTTTTTTTTTTGTGACGGTCAGTTCTCTAAAGCAGATTATAGTGTTCTCAAATGTTAGTTGACTAGTTTGATACTGCTATTTTTATCCAGCGAATCCAATTTACAAATTAATCTCACGGTAAATAGGCAGTGTCTCATATATTGGTACTGAGGGGTTGGAAACATTATGCAATATCCTAATAATCTTAAGTATTTGAAACTGTGAGTGAGAAGGAATTATTTTCTTTGACTGAACATTATTTCTTCAGCTGGAATTTGTTGTCCTCAGATTCTTGCAGAAACCAGGATGAAAGGTTAGAGAAACTGCAAAGTAAGCCAAATAATGCTGTTAAACAAGCCTTGATTAAGGTGGAGGAGAAAATACAGACATGAACAAAGCAACAGACTTTTTCAGCCATCATATCAGACTTCATCAGCAATCTGACCAATACGATCTAGTAAAAATCTTCGTAATTTTTTATATAGCACCATTTAGTAGAGACACGTCAGCTTATTTTATATCTTCCCCTCTGATTCTGGAGTTGCACAGTAACACTCCACTGTTACACTGCATTAGGAAATCGCTGTGGAAATACTGATGTTCGTGGGAGATCTGTTGTGTATCAGCTTTGCTCCCATACCCTGAAAAGAGTGTTTCATCTTTGCTTTTGAACCCTAAACATCATATCACATGCTTACATGAAAGAAAAAATAACAATTTAATTAATTGAACATAAGTGGATAACAGAGGCAAATTATTTCTTGTTTGTTATCAAATGTGGACCTTTGGTTTTAGGTACAGCTGAAGTATTGCTTAGAGTGTCCCAGAACATGCAGCTCATGTTAGGGGAAATCTTGGGTGAAACCTTTATCTCTTTTCTTTCTCCTGCATGGCAGAAGAGAAGATCAAATCGTCAAGTTAAAAGGAAAAAATATGCTGAAGAAGCAGAAGGGAAACAATCAGAAGAAGAAGCAGCTAAAGTTTCTGTTAAAATCAAGAAGAATTCTGCTCCTTTACCTGCTGAACAGCCTTTACAATTATTTGTGGTAAGTAAAAATTGACCTGGTCTGTGGGAACTTTCTATTTGTCTCAAGTAGCTCAGTGAATAAAGCTCCTAACTTGGAATACATTATTATTTCTAAGCCACAGTTTAGTGTGACAGTTTGCTAAGATCTTGAAAACTGGAAGAAATTACTTCTCACTTTTTTTTTTGTGTTATAAACATCTGCTGATTTAATTGAAGTTAAGAATAAGACTGAGGATGAGTATATCTCAAGTAATTTTTTATGTGGCATAGGCATACGAAAAAGCCCTGTTCTAATGTTACCATGACTTACAGAAGCATCAAATTATTTGGGGGATCTCTGCTTACTGAGGTACTTAAAAAAGACACTCCTCTCCCCACAACACTTTCAGGTTTACACTCGACTTCAGCTTGTAGACTCAAACTTACTGTCGAGCCATTCAAGGTAAACAGAGTGGCAGGAAAGAAACAGGAAAAAAAGTGTTTCTGAGATGCTTGAAAGAGAGCCAGCAGTTGTAAGGGAAGGAGAATGATGGTATAATTGGTAACAAATTGGACAAGGGTGAAGGTGACTGACTATTGCAAACAACTTGGACAGATCACCTGTGTCTCTGGAGCCACAGCCCCACTTGTGGCAGAGCCATGTAATCCCATCTGTGCCTCTTCTAAGCCCTGCTGGAATTCTCAGCCCCAGCCTCCTCTCTGATTCCACAGCATGTTTGTTACCTGTGTGCAGAGGAGATGGATCAGACTGAGTTGGCACATGCTGGGTTTCTTTCCTGTTTTTCCACCTATCTGTCAGAGTTCTCCAGTTGTGTATAACTAAATTCTGGGTGTGTCCAGTGCACCAGTTTAACTCAGCAGAGCATTCACAGTGTCTGGCAAGCCTCAGAATCCCCAGTGCTTGCACTGACTGTGTTTGGCAGGTGAGAGCTGCAGCTGATGCTGTTGGGAAGTGCCAGACTTGCTGTACTTTTGCAAGTAAACCTTTCTGGGCAGAGATCTGGATTTTAAATTTTTCTTCCAGCCTGTTAGGGAGTGCTGCTGATGAAGGTCAAATTTACCTTTACTGCTCATCTTCTGACAAGCCCCATGTGGTTGAAGGTTTTAGGCCTGAGAGAGAGGGCATTTACTGCAGTTTTATAATATCATTGTTTTCCTGTGTTTATAGGAAAATCCAAGTGAAGAAGATGCAGCAATTGTAGACAAAATCTTATCCTCCAGGGTAATAAAGAAAGAAGTAAGTGATTGTCATGGGATAAAATTGTTTATTTGAAAAAGAGGTTTGCAACTGTCATTTTACATTTCCCCTGAACTTCCTTTTCCAGATATCTGCTGGGATGACAGTAGACACAGAAGAGTTTTTTGTAAAATACAAGAACTAGTAAGTATTAAAAAGTTGTTTCATTGGGTATGTTGACTGAACTGTTCAGTATCATATTTATGTACTCAAGTTTTGTATTGTTTGAAGGTTGGTTTGTCATGTATTGAGATTTTTCTTTACCAGTTTAATCTTTAAATTTCTAAGAATCTGTAATGTGGTGTAATAATTTTAAAACTGAGTATTGTGAAACCAGCCCTGTCCAATAAGGTGGCAGCCTTTATTTGCCAAAGAACGGATTTTTTTGGAGAAGGTATTTATTAAATTAGAAAATACATTTTTAAATTCAGCAGGGACTACATACCCGAGGCAAGTTTTAATTTCATTAATTTAAATCAGGTGTTTTGTAAACCTAGATTAGATTTACAGTGTCATGCACTTAGGAGATGCTGATGTAGTAGTTGGACTTATTGTTTCAACAAGAAAGAAAAAACTTGTGATAGAAATGATTCTGCATCTAAAGCAGGAAATAAAATAAAAGATTGAAGAAAAGAACTTTTTCCATATTTTATTTTAAATTTCGTATCTATTTTCCTGTCACTGCTCAGGTCTTGATGCTGAAAATCCAAGCTTATTTTAAATTTTACATATGTGAATAATTTAATCAGATTTTTGCTATAATAAATGGAAATTTTTTTTGTCATATTCTGGTTCTACGTGTTGTTGGTGACCATTTACCTTGTGTTTTTCTGAAAGGGTAGAATTTGTCTTTTCATCAGAGAATGACTAATCCCCCGCTGTACTTTCTAGCATATCTTTCGAATGCTTAAAAAATGATGAAAATACACTAAAAAAGGGGTGTGAGGAAGAAACGTGTACTTCTGTAATGTAATTTCAGAAGGGCTGTCCTGGGGGTCAGGTAGATGCTGCAGGTGCTGGTGCTGCTGGTTCCTCTCCTTTGACTCAGAGCTTCTGTGCCAGCCCAGTGCAGGGCAGGTTCCTCTCTGTTCCTCTCTGCCACGGGCTCTGCTGCTCCTCCTGAGCTCCCCATGGGCTGAGCTCTGGCATCCAGCAGTGCCTGTGGAGAGATGGTCAGAGGAGGCACAGGGGAAAATCACATCTAATATGCGAAGTAATATGTAATATAATAATAATAAACCACATATAATATAAATCACTCTAATATATGAAGTAATTTATATCTCTGGGTACTTTCTGATAGAGGTGTCAGATTTAACCTTGACTTGTTTAAGCTCACTTGAAATAAGCTTGTTTTTCTTCTTCGGACACAAGAAAAAAAATTGTGAATCTATAGAGTTCTATAGATTCCGGCTCAAAAACTCTGCCTTAACTAGGTGCTGGAAGATGATTATTTGGAAGAAGAAATCTTTGGTCTTTATGGTGGATTCTGTTATTTTAACTGTATATTAAAAATAGATAGTAAGCTTTTGCTTTCATCAATGTGTTAATGTCAATCTCTGTGATTTTAGCTCATATCTCCACTGTGAGTGGGCCACAGAACAACAGCTTTTAAAGGATAAAAGAATCCAGCAGAAAATAAAGCGATTCAAAGTAAGGAAAGCACAGAGAGCTCACTTTTTTGCAGATGTGAGTATCAAATAAAAATTAAATAAGCTTTTTTTTTCCTTGTTAAATAGTGATTAGTAGTTTGCTTTTATATGAAAGAGCTGATTGTTAAGAACTAAAAATGAGCCATTGGTGTTGGTTGCAGCAGGGGGTGGGTTATTTAATGTAATTTAAAGAGCAAGTCTTCTGGAGTCACTGAATTAACCTGACTTACATGGTCTAAAAGTGGAATTGGTTGAGTAACTACTTAGAAAGTGCTAAGGAGGGAAGGGTTATGTCAGTATGGCTAGTTTCTGTGGGACTTCCACAAGACAGCACTTCATCCCAGAATGAGCGGATCTAGTATCAAATCCCTCTTGAGTGAGTGCTGCCCAAGAGAACCAAGAGGGTGTGTGCAGGGGGCTGGTGTGGAATTTAGGGTCTGTGCAAAAACCTCAATAATTTCCAACCACCAGATTCATTTTGTGTATGATGAAACCAAGTCTTAGCAAATGCCAACTATTTTTGCCTCTCTACTGATTTTAATAATCTTTCACTGCAGATGGAAGAGGAACCTTTTAATCCTGACTATGTTGAAGTAGACCGGGTATTAGAAGTGTCTCTTTGTGAAGATAAAGACACTGGTGAGGTAAATATGTCTTAAAGCATGTCAGGGAGGTACAGCTCCAAGTAGTGTTTGACAATTGTAATTTATCAGATCTCAGAGTAACACTTCAAGGATTTTAACGCTTCAGTAATATTTTTAATGAGACATGGAAGTCTTGTCCTTTCTTGTGCTAGCTGTGGGTTTGAAAAAGAAATCAGCATTTAATAGCTTATATTTTGATTAGTATTAATAGGTTGTAGTAGGCAAAGCTTAGGTACTGACTGACATAAATGTGAGGTTCAATAATTGTGTTGTGAGTACCATCAAAGGGCTGATCCCATATATTGTCCTGTCTCTCTGAGAGTGGCATGGGATCACTGGTAATAAAAGCTTCTGGAAACAAGTGATTTGAAGTGTTTTGATAACCACCAGTGAACCTTTACCTCTGTATTTATCTAAACTCTTTTTTTTTTGTTTAATTTAAAGTACCTCTTCTGGAAAGCTATTACTGAACAAAACATTTTGAGCTTAAAAAAAAGAAAACAGAAAAGCAAATCAAGCAATTAAATTGCCAAAATTCAGAAAGAGTCTGAGACAAGTGGAGATCAAAGACTGAGAAGAAAGTTGTTGATTAAGGCTGTTGGAATAGCTATAATGCTTATTCTGTTTGTGTGGATGGCAAAATGAGTAGACTGTTACCCCGTGATTTCTGCATTAATCTTCCTAAAGCAGGGTTGAGAGTTAGAGTGACTTTTCATTGTATGCAGCAGATTTGTCACTGTTAAACTTCTAGAAAAAATGTGTTGTCATAAGACTTTCCCCTCAGCTTCTGGAAGGATGACTCTTTATTTGGTTTTTAAATATTTATGTACTGAATCTAAATAAGATAATCTGCTTTGGTTCCATTTTCTCTACATGTTGTTCATCAAGCCTGTAAAGCTTTATCAAAGTTTTGTTGGTAAGACCTCTGGTTTAGGAGCTCTAAAGCTCTGGTTTGGACCTAGGTAGCCTGATTTGGAGAGTGGAGGAAATGTCCTGGGTAGCACTTCTGTAGTTAGTTCTGCTGCCCTACCCCATTTCCACAAATATCACAGAGACTGTAATTGATCTTTCCTGAGACTAAAACAAGGTTTACTTGTGGTAAGTGGGATTGAAAAGCACTCCGCAGGTCTGCAGAAAGTGGCAGAGTGTGCAGAGCCAAGGATAAATAGGTAAATAACAGGAATCTACATGAAACATTTAAAAAATAGTCAGAAATGTGCTTTTGATTCCAGCTCTCATGTAAGCAAGCTACTCTGATAGTAAGGCATATTAACAGTCTGTATACTAAATTAAAAACTGATAACATTCAGAATTTTCTTCTGCAGCCTGTTATTTACTATTTAGTAAAATGGTGTTCGTTGCCATATGAAGACAGTACGTGGGAGCTGAAAGAAGATGTAGATCAAGCAAAAATAGAAGAATTTGAACAATTGCAAGCTTCCAGGCCTGACTCGAGGAGATTGGTAAAATTATATCTAATTTACTTGTCTGTCTTGGTAAATCTGACTTCGTTTTCCCAACCTTAAACTCCTGTGTTAAAACATGAGGCTTATTGACATTCTGTGTAAAGCATCTGTGTGCCTTGTTACCTAGGAATAAAAAAAAAATTCAGGTAGGCATAGACAGATATTCTTACCTTAGTTGTTACTTAAAAAAAATAAAAATTTTTGCTTAGGAAAAAGACTGAAGTGCTGTGACTTTGAGTTTCTAACTGAGCAAGGAGCCACACGTTGAAACTGGCTATCACAGAACTGAGCACCTTTAAAATAAGCAGAAACCAGGATGACGTATTAAGACTCTTTTATAGAGAAGAGAGTTAAATTTTGAGCTTCAGCACTGAAGGGAATTGGCGAATGAGATCTGTCAAACAGGTTCTGTAATTTCTTCCTGCTTTTATTTTTCTTCTCTTCATTAAAGAGCTAGCTGAAAGGAAAAATGCATGTGATAAGGAAATGTGTTTGATCTTGAAAT
Source organism: Oxylabes madagascariensis (assembly GCA_013400675.1). NCBI lineage: Eukaryota > Metazoa > Chordata > Aves > Passeriformes > Timaliidae > Oxylabes > Oxylabes madagascariensis. The sequence goes on along the minus strand of VYZR01056097.1, from coordinate 54,333 downwards.
TATCAATCTTCTGTCTCCTAGAGCAGGAGAAAGCAAAATAGTTCTATTTCAAGTCGTGTATGTCATTGTCAGAGTAGGACATGTGTCCTGCGTGGTGTAGTACAACACTTGTTCTAACTTACTTCTTTTACATAACTAAATATGCAGTGTTTTAATTTGAAGGCTTTGGAATTTATTTTAATGGTTTTTCCATCTACAGATAATGACAGTAGTCACGATTAACATCTTCATATTATATTGAGTTCGTTTTTGTAGTATTTATTTAAAATCCTGACATTTTGGTATGTGGGAAGAAGAGCTTTTATACCTCTGTTACCATATTTGGCTGTGAGAGAAAAAGATGATTAAAGCGCAACTGTACAACTGACAGTCATCTCAGCATCAGCAACAAGTATTTTTGCTTCAGGCTCCAGCAGCTACAAGGAATTATTCGCTGACTGCAGGCCTGCAAGCCAGGAGCGTGGCTGCTCTGGGAGTGGGGGAGTGGACAGATGGCAGCTGGTGGGAGAGGGGAGGAAGCCACAGCTGCTGGGGAGGGACAGCTCCTGCTGTGCCCAGACCTCGGCTCAGGTGATGCTGACGCTGGCAGTGCAGGGAGAGAAAATTCACATGGAAAATTCAGAGCTGCCACATAAGGCCACATGAGTCTCCAGTGAATGCAAGCTTTTATAAACGCTGAGAAATGGGGAGGGAGAGGGGGGGAAGTACAGCTGGTGAGAAAAGCTCCTACTAAAATTACCTCACTTGAATGTGTGAGTTTGTTCACCTTGGGATGCAGGAGCTATCAGAAGAGTTTTCTGCTAAAATCCTACCTAGTTTCAGTCAAAAACTGCATGATTTCACCTCTTAGTTGCCTGTTAAGCTAGAGGCCAGGCTGTTCTGACTCCAGGCTTGGGCACTTGTGTGTGTGTGTGTCTGTATATACATAAATATTTTATACGTCGCCTCTCAGCTTTCCTTAGCTTGGGAGGTGATACACCTCGATACTCTCAGTCTGTTTTGTCGTGGCCCTGCTGATGCTGATGCTGTTTTGATCTGACCCCTTGGGGAAATCTATTCAGGACACTAAAGCTCTCAGAAGTTCACTGTTTTGTGCTACTGGCCCTGGCTTCCTACACTGGCAGTGGGGCAGAGTGATCAGCAGTGCAGGGCAAGATCACAGTAACTATGTAGGTGCCCAGACTGCTTCAGCATCAGCTGCCAGAGCTGCTTGAGACTTCAGGGATGTTGTTAATCCCAATACTCACTCAGTTACCTCTCTTGTACGTCAGCTGCCTGTTCTTAGAGCTGCCAAAGTGAAACTTCATGTAGTCTTGAAATTTCATATATAAATGAATTTGTGTGCCATGTTATTCCTGCCAAAGTATTTGTATTCTATTTTTTTAGAAACCAGTTGCTTAATTTAATTATCATATACATGTAAATTAACCTTAAAAATAGCAATTCATAGAGAAAAATAAATACAAATTTCAGATTTCTGCAGACTATTAATTAGTTAGTGATGTTAACAATGACACTTCAGTTTTAAGGTTGAATAATAACATTCTAAATCTAAAGTGATACACTCACAAAATAGTGGGGTTAGATATTTTGGAAAAGTAAAGCATGTATCAATCTGTACATATATTAATCTTTCCCCTAAAGGACCGACCACCTCCAAACTCCTGGAAGAAGATAGAACAGTCCAGGGAATATAAAAATGGCAATCAGCTCAGGGAATATCAACTGGAAGGACTTAACTGGCTCCTATTCAACTGGTACAATAGGTATATGCATGGAATATTTTCTAATGGAGATTTTAAACTGTATGGAGCGAATCACTTCTATTGGGGATGAATACTGTTTCAACTAAATTTATTGCAGTTTCTCTGCTTATAGCTAAAAGGATGTAAGTGGAACAAATTTCTCTCCCTTTGGGTGTGCAAGGATGTTTTATCAACAAAATTTAACAAAATATTAAAATAATGCAACTAACATAACTGAAAATAAATTTTCAATGGCTATGAGGAAATTAAAGTAAAAACAACCAAAGCTCAAGCTTTCACAGTTTTTGAAACTGGTAAACACTTGCATCTTTCAAAATGATTGCTAGAAATAGTATGATAAAATTACCTCTCTTCAAAAGTAAGGCTAATGAATAATAGCATTATCATTATTTTAAGCTAAAGTTAAGTTTTGTGCATTGATGCTATGTTTTATGAACAGAAGAGTAATCACTTGGAAGATCTTTTCCAGAATGATGTATTTCTCTGTTTCTAAGTTGATTTTCTGTTAATGAATCTTCCTGCTTGCTGTATTTCCAAAATACCAGTTGCATGTCCCTTACAGAGATGATGGCAGCAGGTGTAGCATTTTACCATGCATGTTATTGATCTGCAGAAGGAAATCTGATTTTAATCCTCATTCAAGCAGTGCAGAGCTGTGTGACATCTGCAAACAGTGAAGGGCTGGAATGTTTGGCTGAGGGCGATCATGGAGTGGTGCTTCATGCAGTAATTTAGTTATAGGCATTTGTCTAGTTCTGGAATCAAAAAGGGAAATTTGTTAATGATGCTCTAATGCACTCTTTTCATGTGAGTGTAGCTGGGATACTTCCCATGTATGATTTCTAGGGAATCTTCATTAATTCCTAGCAGTTTTGTCAAGGTGAATGTGCATGTAGGAAACCTGCTTAAATTCCTTTAATTAGGGCAAAGCTAGTCCCCAAAAGAATACTTCTGGAATATTTTTGTAGGAGAACTTCACAGAATATTCCATTCTCATGTTTTGACAGTGCTAAACCTGATGCAAAGCTTTACACAAAGGTTTTGTGCCCATTCTTTCACCTTAACCAGGGAATGCTTTCAAGGATCTTTTCGCAGTGCCTCAGTTTTGACTGTTGTTGTAAAGTGTATTTGAGCTTTGTTTTTGTAAATTGTTCATTTTAGTAACAGCTTGGGGGTCAGTACTTCATTTGATGATAGTAACAAATAAATATTTTTTGCTTTCAGACGCAATTGCATTTTAGCAGATGAAATGGGCCTTGGCAAAACCATTCAGTCCATCACATTCCTGTATGAAATCCTCCTGACCGGTATAAGAGGCCCTTTCCTGATCATCGCTCCGCTTTCCACCATAACGAACTGGGAGAGGGAATTCCGCACGTGGACTGACCTGAATGTGGTGGTGTACCACGGCAGTATGATCAGCAGGCAGATGATTCAGCAGTATGAGATGTACTTCAGGGACTCCCAGGTATTGTAACGTCACTTGTGTGCAGTAATTCACCCAAACCGTGGCTCAGGTGGCAGCAATGACAAGGGTACTTGTCATTATCTGTGTGCTTATCTCGGTGAAAGTCACTTCACGTTCCAGGATGTTACATATGAGCATCTTCAGCAAATGCTTACTGGGTAAATTTAGTGGCAGTGTTTGCTGCAAGATGTGTGTGTTGTTTCACTGTGTGCTGAGTAATTTTGCAATTGAATAGCAGTGACGCTGGTACTCTTGTGGAGATTAAAGTGTACACAGATGGTTGCAGTTGGGTCCTGAATTTGAAGAGCAGGGAGAAAAAAATAATACTGATTAAGCTCTGCTACCTTTATGTAGCTGATTTCCTTTTGCTGGTGTTAACTGTGTCCAGTCTGAACTTTCTTTTCTGAAATACACACCATTAAATGACATGAGAAAACTTGAAACCTGGCTATTTTAAAAGAGTTTTTTTCCATTTTTTATATATTGTGCATATTTTTTTTTAAATTCTCGTGGTATTTCTTCAAAATTGATAAAGCAGAAAACGTGAATTAGTACTAAATATCAAAATAATATCGTTTGCCTAATGAGTTACTCTGTTCTGGCTTGCTGAAGGCCTTACATGTTCTCCTTGTCAGACCAATGGAGTAAACTGGATAAAAAGTTTTCATTTAGTTCTCAGGTGATACTGTGATTACTTCCTGTATGCCTGCTAGCTGTGTTAACATCATATGTTTTGATTGATCGACTGTAGAATTTTTCCTGTCATTCTTTAAGATTTTCTCAGCATGAAAAATAGGGTTTTATCTACATGCACCTTTTGAAACAGTTCTATTAGATGGTTATATCTGTAATTTAAAAAGGGTTAAATTTTTTCTGTTGCCTAGATAATACTGGATTTGGATCTGTGAATAATTACTCATTAGTATTAGTTAGAGAGTTACAAAGATTATTAATTGTGATGACAAAGTCATTTATAATGTAAAATCCAGTGTCTGGCTCTTGGCAAGATTTCAACAACAAAATCTGTAAATTGAGTGGATGGGAGGGAATGTAACAAATTGTGTGTGTTGATGAATTTCTAGGGCCGTATTGTTCGAGGTACCTACAGGTTCCAGGCCATTATCACAACTTTTGAAATGATTCTTGGTGGGTGTCCAGAATTAAATGCAATTGAGTGGCGGTGTGTTATTATTGATGAAGCTCACAGACTGAAGAACAAAAACTGCAAACTTTTGGAAGGACTAAAATTAATGAATCTTGTGAGTAACTGTAGTTCACTTTTTTGGGGTTGATTTTAGTTCAATATAGTATGATAATAAATTAAAAATTTGTTTTACATGCCAAAAAAGACCTCTCAAGCAGTGTTTCTTGAGAGGTAACTATTACTGATACTCTTCAAACATATGTGGTTTTGATAGCTTATGTTGATATATTTGTGATTAAACAAAATGTGACAAGTTCTCACTGTAAGCACAGTCTATTTCTGATGGTACTGTTGTATAGTTTTTGTTTTGATTAGGATGAAAATATCATTTAAAATTTGCTTTAGTTTTTGTGCAATATGCTAAAATTTAGGAAGTATTTTAGGCAAGTTATTTCACAATGAAAGCACACAAGTAGTAGAACTTTAAACAGACAGATTGTCTAGTCCCATAGTTAAGATTTTATTTTATGCAGCTAAAGATTTTTAAAAGCAGATACTACCATGTATCAGATGCACCATGACTAGTTTTGCATTTTTTATTGCTGCATGATTACTTTCCTGTGTGTTCTCAGAGCTCCTCTGAATTGCTTTCTGATACATGCTCAGTGTACATTCTTTGCACTGTGGAGAGGGAGGATTATAATTCTGTGAGTATTACAGGCAAAGTTGAAGTGTTCACTCATTCCTTCATTACAGATGTAGGAAGAGAAAATATGTACTGATGTTTTTTTAATAAATCTGCTTATCTGTATTACCTGTGTGGTTAGTGACACACAGAACTGGTCTTTTCAGGTTTTAGTGCTCAGACTTAACACAAACATTTTTGCAAATGTGTACAGATAAGGTTATGTAAGGTATTTTTTTTCCTTTTCTAGGAGCATAAAGTGTTGTTAACAGGTACCCCACTGCAGAACACAGTAGAAGAATTATTTAGCCTCCTTCATTTTCTGGAACCATTGCGTTTTCCTGCTGAATCTACATTCATGCAGGAGTTTGGAGACCTTAAAACAGAGGAACAGGTATGAGTTCATGTGAGCTTTAGAGTTTAGGAGGGACTGCCTTTTCATTGAGCTGCAGTATTACCTTTTTTCATATTCCAACAAACGACTGTGCTTCCTTTAGGTTCAGAAACTACAAGCTATCCTGAAACCCATGATGCTCAGGAGATTAAAAGAAGATGTAGAAAAAAAGCTGGCTCCCAAGGAGGAAACTATAATTGAAGTAGAACTAACTAATATTCAGAAGAAATATTACCGAGCAATTTTGGAGAAAAATTTTGCTTTCTTATCCAAAGGAGCAGGGCAGGCAAATGTACCCAATCTGGTTAACACTATGATGGAACTCAGAAAGTGTTGTAATCACCCTTACCTCATCAAAGGTAAATACAGGATAAGCACTGGGGTTTTTTTAACTTATTTTTTGCTTTTATTTACAATATGTAAGAATTTTGTAATAATTCTTCTATGTTTTCTTCGGATTTTCCAAGGATTGGATTAGATGGAAACTTTTTTTGATAAATACAAGACAAAGTTGTGAGACATTTGCATATTTGAGGCCTGAAGCTTGAACTTGTTCTCTAGGATTTCACAGAACATTTAGAAGCAATAATCTCATGGAAATGGTACAGCTCTTTAAAGCAGTATGAACAAGAACTTTTAGGTCTAAGTTTTAAAATTAATGCTTCTTCTAGTGATATGATCTCTGTCAGTCTTCATTGCTTTTCTCACTTACTAAATAACTGGTGTTCTTCCTGACTTGCAAGAAAATACACTTTACACTCCGAAAGTTTTGGCTGTGGTTTCAGAAGTAGTATTCAAAATACTGGTTTTTTGCAAAGACTCGCGACCCATTTAAAATATCACAAAGACAAAAGAACTTTTTTGTTAGTGTTTTTTTACATATAGGACTTGAGAATAAGTATGTCAGTTTTTAAAATTTGGAGGAGGGTTGTTCAGCTCATTCAAGGTGTTTTTTCTGTGGTGTTCTGCTTAAAAACTTAAGACTTGTTTTCGAAGCTGATAAAAATAGATGTACTTGCTTAGACTTGAGATCCCTCCAGAACTCTGTTCTGTCTCCATCAGTGACTAAAGGGGGATATTTAGAGTACAGCCCTGACTTTGGTATCTTGTATTGAATGTACATGGAGGTATTTGAGTAGATACATCCATAGATATGGAAATATATTCTTTGATAGGTGCTGAAGAGAAGATCCTTGGAGAGTTCAAAGAAACATACAGTCCAAGTGCTCCTGACTTCCACCTGCAAGCAATGATCCAGTCTGCTGGTAAATTGGTTCTCATTGATAAGCTTCTTCCGAAAATGAAAGCAGGAGGCCACAAGGTCCTTATCTTCTCTCAGATGGTGCGCTGCCTTGATATTTTGGAGGATTACCTTATACATAAAAGGTAAGATTTGTCTTCTGTATCCTGTAGTCTATTGTTCTGTGTGAATGGTAGTGCAGGATTAATGACAGCAGCCCACCAAAGCTGGGAATTCTGTTTTCTTTGTTTTCTCATCAGTGTGTAAACTCTGTATTTTGTGATTGTTTGTTCACAACTAATTAAAAACTTGAGAGAAAAACTGAAGAGAGGTTGTCCAATTTGAGTAAACCATGTGCTTCAGTCTTTTTTTTTTTTTTCCATTAAACATTTAATTATGTATATACTGTTTTTACATCTTCGGTCAGAAAGCAGGTCAGCTTTAGCTTATCATTGCTTGGCCAAACCTCAAGAAGCACTGAATATGTTCTTTACTTACACAGTGAACTGGGACCAGATGGGTCCAAGATACAGCTCCTTCCAAAGCAATATAAATACAAAAGGATAAACAACTGGGGATGTGTTTTATTAATGTAAAACTGCAAATGATCTTCCTGTCTTTGCTAAATTGACTGCTTTGAACTTTGCAGCAGAGCTGAGCTGCCAGCCATAAACCTGCTCCTTAGGCTGGCTTTGCCATCACCTGTAATTGCACCCTCTGATTATTACAGACTATTGACTCCATGCAAACTGAATGCTTATTTGAGCATGTGACTAAATAAATGCATAAAACCTGGAACCTTAAACTAGGGTACAATTAGTAGTTGGTGTATCAAGCTGAAAATCTATAACAAGGCATGGTTCTTGTTTTACCAGTGGATTTGTTTCATTGTACATTCTGCTTTGAAGTGTGTAATTGTCAGTGAACTTTATCATAGTAACACAGAGTTTACATGTTGAAAAACAAAAATTATTAATGTTAACCTTCCTGCAGTGGATACTGGAATACTGGGTAGTAGATTATTTTAATATCTGTTTTAGTGATAGTTTTATATTAAAGCTGTCTGTTTGAACTGAGAGTGTGGCAGTTTCTATGTTTTATTTTAAAAGATTAATTTTAACTTCATAGTAGTACTTATAATTCAGAATAGAGAATGTTCCTTTTTCTGCCACGTCGTTACATTTAGACCAGTGAATCATATCAGCTGGAATCTTTTGAAATCCATGGAAGCTGAAATTTGCTGTGTGCTGCCATTTGATTAGAAATGTTGGAGTGCACACATGATCAGACATAGCACTTAACAGAATTCAGGCCTGTAGGAAATAGATGGCTGCCTGCCAGAGTGCCTGTGGTCCTGTGGATTATCTGCTGTGCCATTTTATAGCTGATGAGAAGAAAAATGGTTGTGAGGCCTTTTGGCTACTAGATGCACAATTCAGCGTGTTACTCAGTTTACAGGTACAGAAGTACTTGCTCCCTTTTTAAGCATTTTGCTTGATTTCAGAAGTTTCAAAGCAGTCTTTGTGATTGTCAAAGGTAACAAATGGCAGTTTTACTTCAGCTTGAAAATTTTACGGGTTTTATCTAGGAAGCCTTGATAAAAACTGTTAAAGATGCTGTCATGTCGTTTTTGTTCCATTTCTCTTAATCTTTACAGAATCAGTGTGCCGTTTGTCCAACGACAGCTCACCAGGTTCTGGTTTCTGCTGATTACTTGGTTACCCTTAGTGTGTTCAGGCCATTTGGTATATAATACAAGAGTTCACTGTCCTGCTTCTGTGACCCTAGACAGGGATCCAAGGATGTGAAAAACTTGACTGTCCACATAGGACTTCAGGTTAGGGTGTGTTTTAATGCAACTAAGTAATACAGGTACAATCAGGTAGTTGCTTATTGGACAAAGTGCAGAAGAGCTTGTCTTAAAATGCTCAGTGTTTGAACTTGCTGATGTGCATTGGTGCTACAACTGTGCAAGTTCTGACGATTCTTGGTTGTTACCCACTGCTAATCAGAGTTAGTCTTTATCACTTTCATTCACTGCAAAGAACAAATACCCAAGCAGTAGATGTGTTCAAAGGACCCTTTCAGTTCCAAACCCATCTGTGATGCTGTGTCTGGGGCTGTTTGCAGGTATCTGTACGAGCGCATCGACGGGCGCGTGCGGGGGAACCTCAGGCAAGCCGCCATCGACCGCTTCAGCAAACCCGACTCGGATCGCTTCGTCTTCCTCCTCTGCACCAGGGCTGGGGGCCTGGGCATCAACCTGACTGCTGCAGATACCTGCATCATTTTTGATTCTGACTGGAATCCCCAAAATGACCTGCAGGTAAATTTCTTTGAGCATGATAGAGTGTCCTAATTAAACCCTATGGATAAAAATTTCATCACTTTGAATATTGTCTCTGTTTGAGCACACGTAATTTTAAAGTGTTCATGTTTCTAAGGCATGTGTTTAAAGTTTTTTGATGCCTTCAATTCAGAGGAGATTTCATTTGGTTGGGAACTTTTCTTTCAAATCAGTTACTTTTGAAAAATACAGCACAGGTAAAATCAGTGATTTGATAAAACCCTTAGGAACTGATGACACTGTGAACCCAGGGGCTACGTTTTGCATGTACTGACTAACACAATTTATGGAAATAGAGGTGTTCAGTTGAAACATAATATACAGAAAAGGATTAATATGCATTCAGAAAAAGTGAATTAATCGAATCTAGGAATTGGATGCCAAAATTGAAATAATTCTCAAGTTGCAGCTCCTTTACTGTTTGTATCTGGAGATCAGCTAACTTAGGAGCTAGCTGGTCTTTTTATCTGCTGTTACTGCAAGGGAAATACCAGTCAGGAGCATTCAACACAGGTCATTCATCTGCATTTTTCTTGCTACGCTGTGTTTAGAAAACTGTTCACAATGTGGAAAATGTCTGATAGCTTCTGTTTGCTTCAATGTGTGTTGACTCCTTTTGCATTCATGCTCCTGTTCTTGGATTGGGCTACAGCAGAAGCAGGTTTTTTAAAGATCAGTATGTTATTCCTAGGTAAGTGTAAACTCTGACTGCCTCCTCCCTTCCTTCCAAAGGCTCAAGCCCGATGCCACAGGATTGGTCAGAACAAAGCAGTGAAGGTCTACAGGCTGATCACACGGAATTCCTATGAGAGAGAGATGTTTGACAGAGCAAGTCTGAAACTGGGACTGGATAAGGCTGTCTTGCAGAGTATGAGTGGAAGAGAAAACAGTGTTGGTGGTGTATGTAGATTTTTTTCCTGAAATAACCTTCCTTTTGCTTTTGTAATCATGTGGGAATTACTTTAAATTACAGAAGCTGCCACTTTTCCCTTTTTCTGTCATTTGCATCTCCATTCTGTTTTCTGATGTGGACTAGCAATATAGCTGATCTAATTTTAAATCTAGTCAGTTACTCTGATAAATCTTTCACTATTTCTTGCCTCATGAAGTTCAAGGTAGATAATGTCAAAGTTAAGACAAGGAGAAAAGTTTCTCTTTGTTTCCTTGTATCTTCTCGTATTAAGATAATGTGTTACTTTAATGTAAGTATGAACAGGTAATTTTTTTTAAACATGCACAGCAATAGCCAAAAAAAAAAGGCATACTTGTAAAAATGTGTACTGTTAGCACCTAATTTATTATTTCAGCTGTCAGCTAGGCTTTTCTCATAGCTTTTAATACTCTAGATTTAGACTTACAGATCACAAGGCACAGTTAGGTTGTAGAAAGATGGGAAAGAGGAAGAGAAAAGACTTCAGGGATTTTTTTTCTTGACTGTCTAAACCCGATTTTATTTGCTCAGATCCAACAACTCTCCAAAAAAGAAATAGAAGACTTGCTTCGAAGAGGTGCCTATGGTGCCATTATGGATGAAGAGGATGAAGGCTCCAAGTTCTGTGAGGAAGACATTGACCAGATTCTGCAGCGTCGGACTAAAACCATCACGATTGAATCCGAGGGAAGAGGCTCCACGTTTGCCAAGGTGCAGAACAGCAGGGTGTTCTGTGACTGTAGAGAGCTGGAAATGTGGTTGGATGTTGTAGAGCTTATGCCATCTTTTTAAGTTATATTTACTTGTGTTCAGTGGGGGTGTGTGTGAGGTACATATTTAGGGTTCTTGCATCTGTATGTTTGTTAAAGTGCACATAAAAAATCAGATTGCCAGAGATTCTGTAAATGCCAGGTGCAAGGAGTGTGCTTGAGCAAAGATGAGTAATGGCTCTGTGCTGCTTTGGAAAAGGCTGGGGGTTGTGTGAGATGTGATGAGCTGCATTAACCAAGAATATTAAAACAAATTTGTTTATACATCTATTTGTATTTAGATACATTAAGGGCAGGGGAATATATATATGAGGGTAAAAAAGGGTAAAAATCATCAGGCCTATTCTAAAAATGCGTAAACAAAGGATTTATTTTGAACCTTGAGCTTTTTTGGTAAGAATTGGAGAAGCAAAGTGAGAAACCTCCTAAAATAGCAGTGAGTGGAGATACATGTATGTACATGGGAAGGGGACTGAGAGTGTAAAATATCAAGCAGGAAAACTGAGCTTGGGGTATGGGCACTTCATGAATGCAATTGTGAGAATTCCAAGAGAATTAAACAGGCAAAGAAAAAAGAAGACTTAAAATATCATAAATGTATATTTATATTCTTAAATAGCAATATTTAAAAATATTATTTATTTATATGTTTATTTAGGTTTTCTTATATCTTGCTGATTATGGCTTAAATAAGACGTAGATTTCTAAAGATCATCATCACTGTCTTTTTATCAGAAGAATTAGAAATTTTTATATGTATTTACTCTTTTCCCAAATGCAGTGTATCAGGGTTTTTTAAATGCCTTCTGAAATTAAGCCTATTCCATGCACTCAGGCTTTGATTGTTGGCAGCTTAAACGCCCCTTTGAAATTTCCCTCAAGCGAGTACTTCTGCATGAGATGAAATTCCCAAATGCTGATAAGCCTCTTCAAAAGATTCTTTTTTCTTCCATTCGAGTAATTTAGATTCAGACTTAGAAGCAGAAGAATCTTGCTGCTTAATGTTCTTCTCTCCTGATGGTGCATAAAAGTTCATTAGATTTTTCTGATATATTATGGATCTGATTTTTAAAAATTAAGGGGGAGGAGAACTTTTGAGTTGCTTTGCAGTGTAAGTAACTTCTAAAGTCTTAACAGCTGCTTGGGAGATTTTTGATGAAATAAGGTCAGGCAATTTTCACAGCAGTGAGGCAAACTACAAACTTTTGATGTACGATGTTGGTAAGCTTTAGTTTTATTTATTACAGGCTAGTTTTGTTGCATCTGGAAACAGGACTGATATTTCACTAGATGATCCCAACTTCTGGCAGAAATGGGCCAAGAAAGCAGAAATAGATATCGATGCTATCAGTGGTAGAGTAAGTACTTTTTTAATGAGTGTTTTTTCAAGTGTGTGCTTGCTGTTGAATTCTCAAATTGCAGGTATGTGATTTCTGGTGCTTTTTGATTAATATTTCAACAAATCAGGCTTTTTGTGCTGGCTTGTTTGTGCATGAGCAGTCAGCCTGCTGGCAGCTGTAGTATTTCCTATTTCTCTGCTGTCCAGAAAAAGTTTGGACATTTCTGATTTTTGTCGAAGACCTGAAAATGATTGAAAGTATGGAATTGTTCTGATTGCCCCGTTTTTCCGTCTGTAAATCTTGGAATGGAATCTGCAAATAAGTGACTTAAGACCTGTATGAATTTTATAATACTGAAATCTGTGTCCTATACTTGAAGACATTTCCCATGCAGTTGATTCAAAAAGGTTTCCGTGCCCCTTTTCTCTCACAAAGACTGCAGAGTAGTTTGTGTGAGTATTCAGCTCAGATGGGGTACTCTGTGTTGTTTGTAACTAATATACTGGCATTAGCATATGAAACTCATAGTTTGTTGCCTTAAATACCACAAAATGTTTTACTTGCTCCATAGGTGTTCAGTGTCTTTAGGAAATAGCTGTGAATGACAAGAGATAGGAATTGTTTCTGAACCGAAGCCCTGTACCTAAGAAAAACTTGTCTCTCATAAGGTGTGTTTGCAATTTTGCAGAACAGCCTTGTTATTGATACCCCAAGGATCAGGAAACAAACACGGCCCTTCAGCGCTACAAAGGATGAGCTGGCAGAGCTGTCCGAGGTGGAGAGTGAGGGTGAGGAAAAGCCAAAGCTCCGCCGGCCGTGTGACCGTTCCAATGGCTATGGGAGGACAGAGTGCTTCCGTGTGGAGAAGAACCTGCTGGTCTATGGGTATGGGGTACATCCTTCTTCATTCTGTGAAGTGTTTTAAAAATGTGGTTTCTTCCATGTAGAAAGTCGTATTTGTGGAATAATGTAACTCTGTATTGGCAATAACCTGGTATGTGTGAAGAGAATGTTTTTAAAACAGGAATTTATCTTGCACCCTGTAATAAATCTTCCTGACAATTTGCAATTAAAGGAACATTTAGAAAGAAGGGTGAAAATCTTTCTTCAAATGAGATTATAACATTTAACATGGGCACTACAGGAGTCTCTCTAAAAATCTTTACAGTAAGTGCTGCAGGCAGGCTCAAGACTCCTTAAAAATGTCTGAAATAAAGGCTT
>VYZR01056097.1:0-39879 GCA_013400675.1 Oxylabes madagascariensis | reverse complement strand
TGTCTGAAATAAAGGCTTGGTAGGTAACTTGATTTTCATAATTGTAGAACATCTTGCACTTCTGAGAGGCACAAATAGGAACTGAGAATCTAACCAGTTATTTTAAGCATACTGAAATCAGATAAGTTGATTTGGAAATCAAATCTTAGGTCTTCTCTCACTCATCTTACAAGAAAAACAACAGAATTCTTGTCAGAATGAGTTCCCATCAGTGTTGTGTCTTTGAAGTTTAAAACAGTGGTTCATATTTTTTGTGAAGAAGCACTTTCTGTTTAAAACTGTTTTAATCAGTTGGAGTTATGTTGCAAATACTACTTTCTTATTTCTCCTCAGTAACTTAAGCTGAAAGAAAAATGTTAAAAGCTAAGTATTTTAGAGAAAAACTCNATTTTACATTATGTAGGTTTATCAGCCCCTGTGCCTAGAGGAAGAAAAGGAAAAAAAGTGAAGACCCAGGCTAGCACTTTTGATATACACAAAGCAGAATGGCTTCGAAAATACAATCCAGAACATCTGCTGCAAGATGAAGGATACAAAAAGCACATAAAACACCATTGCAACAAGTAAGCAGTAGCTGAAGTGTGAATGTCTTTCAATGTTTGTTTTTCCTTCTAGTTTCTCATTGTCTTAGACTTTAAAATAGTTGTGGCAGTAGGAAGAAAGAAGTTTTAATGGTGTTAGTTTGATTAGAATAAACAGGTCATGGTGTATTTGGAGGTGAACAGATGATTTCACATGTAAAATAATTCTGTTACAATTTTTGATCTGTTTTTGTCCATGGAGAGATCTCTTGCTAACATGTTTGGGATGCCTTGCAGCAGCCAAGGGCCTAAAGAGTGGGAGTGCTTATCAGAGAGACTGAAAGCACCGAGGTTGTTGCCCCTCAATCTTACATGCTGTTTCCCTGGCACATTTTCTAGGCTTCAGAGAATCTGAGCTACCAGCTTGTGAAAGCTTAGTCATTCATGGCAGTGAATGAGCTTGGATTACATAAATGGTTTTTCTCTAGCAAAACTTGTCATATTCTGCTTGGATAATTCATGCAGCTGTAGTCAAGAATTGAGGTAAAGCATGGAGAAGTCATTGGGGTCATGACAAATTGTGAGTGAGGAGGAATGGAGAGGTTAAGGGGAGGATGTTCATTGTCAGCCCACTCAATCCTCTCTGAGGGCATGTTCTAGGCAGGAAAAGGGAAACAGCAGTTTGTTCTTAGCAGTATTTTATGAACTAAATGAAGAGTGTTCTGCTGACCCTGGTCTTCAGGATTTGAAAGAAATTTTGCAATGAAACAATTTGTAAATGTGATGACAATAAAAAGTCTTAGGTCATCTGAGCTGGATGTTATCACCCTTAAAACTGAAAGAAGTATGTTTTAGGAAAATGATTTGAAATCTCTGTGATACTACGAAAGACAAAACAAAATGATCCACAATTATTGAAAGTTTTTAGAGTTCTAATATTTGTATTTCTCTTTTTTCTTTATTTAGGGTCTTACTTCGAGTAAGAATGCTCTATTACTTAAAACAAGAAGTCATTGGTAGTGAATTCCAAAAGGTCTTTGATGGAACTGATGCCAGGTGAACTATAGAGAGAGTATTTTTACTTGTTTATTTCAAAAGTCAGATGAAAATTCGAGAATCTGCCTAGACCTAAATAAGAAATGTTAAAATTAAATGTGTTTATCCTCAGGCTGTGAGGAACATGTTTTTGTTTTCTCTTTGTTTACTAAACACTTCATCAACTTGACATGTGGAAGTCCTGATTCCTCTTTATGAGTCTAGCTATATAAAGCAAAATAATATGAGTCAAATAGACTGAAAAAGTGAGTGAAAGATAGAATTATGTACTTGACATGATAATTGGCAGGTTTTCCCATGCTTTTGATTATGTGCTGGGTATTATATTAATGCCTTTATTTTTTTTTTACTTACGTTTTTTAATGCAAGTATTGCTGTTTGAAAATTCTTGAACTCACTCCTACAGGAGCTTGTGGCGACAGAAAGTTGTAATTTGATTCAGAAATACTAGTGAAGAACAGTCCCTCTCATGCTATTAAACACTAACACAGATAATCCGGGTTTGCAAAGTTGTGCAAGCACAGGCTGCTGGGAGTTGAAGTTCACTGAGAGAGGAAGAATGTTGTATACTGGTTTTACTTTTGTATTCTTTCCCTGTTACTGGTCTCAAGTACAAAATACCAAGCTGTCTGGGTGTTTTGTATTGCTGGTTTTAGGGTTTTACTGTATTTGTGTGCTTGAAGAGGAAAGTTTCAAGTCCCACATAAAGTAGGAATGTACTAAGAAAATAAAAATAATTATTTCTTCCTCTGAATTCTATTGATGTTAGTATGCTCTTGGTGATTCTCTTTAGTGAAATTGATGTTTGGGTTCCTGAGCCAGACCACTCTGAAGTCCCTGCTGAGTGGTGGGATGCGGATGCAGATAAATCTCTTCTAATTGGAGTTTTTAAACATGGTGAGTATGAGGGTGACTGTGTATGTACAGTCCTTACACTCCCATATAAAAACACCCAACACTTTTTTTTTTTTTCTTTTATAGGTTATGAAAAATACAACACTATCAGAGCAGACCCAGCTCTTTGTTTCTTGGAAAGGGTTGGAAAACCAGATGACAAAGCAGTCGCTGCTGAACAGAGAGCAAATGATTTTATGGATGGGTATGGAAGGGAATGTTCTGGGGCCTTAAAGCAAATTTGAATTCACAGGCTGTACTTTATTCTCTTCCTAACTGGTTTTGCATGAGTTTGGTGTCATTGTTGTAAAGAGCACTGCTTTGATTTTACTCCCATAGGGTAGAAGAGAGGAGTGGTGTAACAACTACTGAAATTTGGGATTTCACAGTTAGGGGAAGAATACAGCAACTTGTTATTAACAAGGATTCTACCTTGTGTCGATATATATTAAAAATACTGCTTAGACACTGAAGTGCAAAAGCATTCAGAGGTGGAGTGCTGTGGACGTGTTTAACTTGATTTCAGGTCAGCTTTAGTCTCTTAGTCTTGTGTAGCTGACCAGTGACCCCAGTAGATCAGTGTGAGAATTACTGATAACTGCTGAAAGAGAGAACTGCTTTTATCCATTGCCTCATCACTGAGGTTTTTAGTTTGGTCACAAAGAATACCTTTGAATGATACAGTGAATTGAGGGACCAGGATTCAAGCCAAAGCTGCCATGAAATACTTTCTTCATTTCAAGCAGAAAATTAAATACAATATCTTACTAAATTTAAATCAGTTTTGCTTAATTGAAGAGAATTAAGAACTTTTCAGTTAGTAGTGTAAAATATTACTAAAATGGCTTCTTCTGTGTTGAAATTTTAACAGGGACTTGGAAGATCCAGAATATAAACCAGCACCAGCACTGTTTAAAGATGACATAGAGGTATAGTAGGCACCAATTAATAGCTCCTTTTAACACTCATTCAGTTGGACACTTCAACACATGTTCACCTGTAATGTAGTACTGCTTTTTGTTGAGCAAATTGTTACTTCTTTTTCTGTATTTCTCTAAACTGATAAAGCTTACTCCATGTGTTTCTGAATTTGTCTGGGTGGGTGGGAATGGTAGGGAATTGTTATATGTAACTATAACGTAGTTATGTTGTATGCCCTGTTAGCCATTTATCCAAACTATTTGTTACTTTTGTTCTTTGTCATATTCAGAAGTTGTTGTAAGATGTATGTTCAATGTGAATCTCTGGAGAGGGCTCTATTTTAAATCGTGCTTTTGTTTTTTTACAGGATGATGTTTCATCCCCAGGTGATCTCGTAATAGCAGATGGAGGTAAATCCATAGAACTTCAAATCTGAGCCAGTTGCTGTTGTGTTTTGAATTGTTTAATTCTTGTGATTCTTAGTTAATACATACATAACCTAGTGTAGAACCACAGACACCAGCAATGATCAACTTCTTTATTTTTCCCATGACTTGGTTTTCTTACAGATGGACAAATGATGGAAGGGGACAAAATGTATTGGCCCACTCAGTCTGCCTTAACAACGCGTCTGCGCCGCCTGATAACAGCTTATCAACGATCGAGTAAGAACAGGCAGGCCCAGCAGATCCAGCCGACATTCCCAGTACAAACCAGTATGATGCAGCTTCCATATGAAGAAGCTGCACTAAATCCAAAGATGGCTGCTAAGATTGAAAGACAGCAAAGGTATGTGCAGCATGAAAATGCACTTTTTCAATCAGCCCTTACGTAAAAAATGGTAAAGACATAATCTGTGAAACAGTGAAGAAATTGACGGTATTTCACATCTTTTTCTTGCTGGTCAAGATGGACAAGAAGAGAAGAAGCTGACTTTTACAGAGTCGTGTCCACATTTGGAGTGGTGTTTGACCCTGAAAGGGGACGGTTTGATTGGACCAAGTTTCGAGCGATGGCTCGGCTGCACAAGAAAACTGATGAGAGCTTGGAGAAGTACCTGTATGCATTTATGTCAATGTGCAGGAGGGTCTGTCGTCTCCCCTCAAAAGAAGGTGGGTGTGTATGTTTTTACGTCTTAAATTTGTGTTGTTGGTGCTTACCTTGAAAAGGTTTTTCTTTCATGTGTTGGAAGATAAAAATGGAGGAGGAAGAATGAAGGAAACATGTTGAGGGTAAAATTGAAAGCTTATAATGAGGATACATAACTGATCAGAGTTGTCTACTTAAAGTATTGATATGTTGGTTCTGGCAGATTCTCATTTGTTTTGTTTTGATACAGAACTCGTGGACCCAAACATTTTTATCCAGCCCATCACAGAGGAGCGCGCCTCCCGGACTTTGTACCGCATCGAGCTCCTGCGCAAAGTGCGGGAACAGGCTCTCAGACACCCCCAGCTGTTCGAGCGACTAAAGCTGTGCCAGCCAAACCCAGACCTGCCTGTCTGGTGGGAATGTGGGACTCACGACAGGGATTTACTTATTGGAGCTGCTAAGCACGGAGTTAGCAGGACAGATTACCATATCCTTCGTGATCCTGAACTCTCATTTATGTCTGCCCAGAGGAACTATAATCAAAACAAAGTGGCTCTCTCAAGGACTTCAACTCCACTCTTGCACCAGTACCAGGTGGCATTATCTGCTTCTCCTCTTACACCTCAGTCAAGACTGTCGGATGCTAAAGTGAATGCTTTTGAGGACACAAAAGCTAAAAATGAAAATCTAAAAGAGGACCCTCAGTCTTCTGAAGAGGAATCTATGTCTACAGAGGAGACACAGACAATACTGAAATCGGAACCTTTGAGTCCCAAAAATGGCACCCCAATACAAATTACAGACCACAGACCTAGCGTGAAGGCTGAGACAGACAGGCGCATGGTGGCAGCAAGGACAGAGCCTCTAACTCCAAACCCAGCTTCCAAAAAACAGAGAGTCAGCAAAAGGGGGTCTGACTCCAGCTCTGACTCAGACTCTGACTCAGATAGATCATCCTGTTCTTCCAGGTCATCATCTTCATCCTCTTCGTCTTCCTCATCTTGTTCCCACTCTCGATCTGGCTCTAGCTCTTCATCATCTTCATCTTGTTCTTCAGCATCTTCATCCTCCTCCTCATCGTCCTCATCATCATCGTCGTCGTCATCATCATCGTCTGAAGAGAGTGATAGTGATGAAGAGGAGGCACAAAAACGTGGTATGTGTGTAGTCTTACTACTGCAGTATAACTCTTAACTGAACTAGTTTATTCTTAATGGAAAAATGTCTAAAAAAGGCTATTAAATTCCACAGAAGTAAATTTCATTAAACATTAAGTAAATGTAAATAAACATATTTACTTGATTCTTCCAAGTGAGGTGGAAGAATTTCAGGAACACTGCTTTTTTTTTGCTTCATATCAGTGCCTTGCGTGAGGTTCTTGGGATGTGCTGACTGGCTCCCTGAGCAGGGCTGCTGTGCATGTGGTTCATGTGTGGGAGAGTGGAAGGGACAGCGTTTGCTGGAAATACACTGTGTGTGTGCATTCTCTACTATAGGTTCTTTTTCTTTCTAAACAGATCCTTTAGGTTTCCCTGTTTGTTTTTTCCACTCTTGCTCACCTGTCTATGTAGCTTCCTCATTGTTCTTTCATGAAACCTGCAAGCTTCCTTTTGTCCAAACTCGAGTCATGTCAGCTGCTTTCTATTGTGAACTGGAGGTGCTCAGACAATGTTTTTGCACTGAAAACTTTAAAACGCTTAAAAACTTTTCAAAAAATTCACTTAAAATAACTGCTTAGGCAAGACCACATAACACAGACACAGTGAAAGCTTCAAACTACAAGTAAAAATCTCTGATGAAGTGATTTAGAGTTTTTAATAAGCCACTCATTCATTATTTATAACACTCCTTACTTTGCTGCTGTGAAGTGGCCTCTACTTCCCCCACTGAAACTCAGAATATGGAAAGATTTCTCTGTGTGATACAAATGGTAATAGAGAAGGGAAGAAAATGAAGGTAGGCAGTGGGATCAAGAACCTATTTTTTCCCAATACCTAAGAGGAAAAGGGCATTGTCTTAATCAGATGGGTCTTCTTGTCCATGAAAATGACAAATGGAAACCATGGGGTTAATTTACTGGGGAAATGATTACTGGGCAAGTAAAATGCCACTTAGAGAAAATTACTACTATGCTGCTGCCTGTAGCAGGGAAAGGACTTTTTTAGAGGAAATGGTTGTATGCAAACAGTAAAACAATGACAGCAAAGGAATGCTTATTTAACATAAATATTCAGATAGAGATTGTGGATACCATAAGCGTGCTACAAGTCCAAATATTAGGCTTGTTTTGTGCTAGCTCAGTCTGTTCAGGCAAGTAATCCTGCATTACTCAGACTGCAGAATCCCATAAATCAGTTGCCCTTTTTGTTTTGTTTTGGGGGTTTTTTGGGATTTTGCTGTTGGTGTTGAAGAGATTGGTAGATGCTGGAAAGTTCACTTAGCTTCATCTGTATTTTAATTTTTAGCCCAGGTTTTATTTCATTGGTTGTACAATGGCAATGACCCTTTGGCATACTTTCCACATTTGAAGCATCTCTGAAAGGAGTACTGGATTCTGTCAGATGACTCAGTACAGAGCTATTGTTAAGGACAAATTTGATTTCTGAAGAGCTGCCCCTCTTACTCTTTGTGCTGATGTAGTAGTTACATTTTCAAGCAACACTTTTTTTTGTTGTTTCAGACTGTTTCCCCGTGTCATAGTGAAACTTCTGTTGTTGTCTGGATGGAGGCAAAATGGAAATACTAATGATGAAATATAAGAGGATACACTGGAAAGATAATAGGAAAAAATCCTCAGTGATTAAAAATTGAACACTTGAATTATGCAGGCACACATGTTCAGGGCATGGAATATCCTGTATTCCATGCAGTAAATGAAATGGGCTGTTCTTTAAAGTACTGTCCCAATGGATTTGCCATGTGCTGGTGATAGACACCTTTGATTTCAGTTTAATTCTGTATTTTAGTGAATGTTGTCTTATGAAGGAAATATGTTAAGTGAAGACTGTCTGTTAGATTACTCTGAAGCATGTCTGTTGTTCAACATCATAAGCTTCGAAATACAAACAGGAATATGTGTGGAATTTGCATCCCTAGAAAACTATCAGCCTGAAAAACCTAAGAGATTCTTCAGTTTAACTGTGTGTTTGGACTTTCTCTGAACATTGTTGTGTGTGTTTTGTTCACCTGAACCTCTTACAGTGAGTGTTTAATTCCCTTACAATACAATGATTTTGATGGTTTTATTTAGCAGAAGGAACTCCACATATAAAAGCCTATGATGAGGAGAGTGTGGCCTCTCTGAGCACCACACAAGATGAGACACAAGACAGTTTCCAGATGAACAATGGCACACCAAATTCTGGTTATCTCCTGCAAGGTGGATACATGTTGGCTGCATCCTACTGGCCAAAGGCAAGTTCATAATGCAACTTTGAAAACCGAAGTAGTGGTTGAAGGTGGGCTCTAATATTAATATTCTGTTAAATACGTTAGAACCAAGAAGCAGGGAAAATAGCTGCAGTATTTGAGCTTCAGGACCTTTTAGATGTTGTTAGGTTGACTCCTGAAATATGTATTTAAATTTAGATACTGCTTTCCATAATTTTTGAGGGGGAGCATAACTTTAATGTCATAAGTGCTTGGCATGTTATGAACAATTATATTCAAAGTGTAAAAAGTTGACTTATATCAAATATAGGGGAGAGTCTTGATCTCAGAAATAAGTGTTTGCTTACAGAACTTGTAATTTTAGCAGTCACAAGCTTTATTTGACAAATAACTGTGAAATGATCAGAAAATCCAGTAGTTTCTGTGGTCCTCATGTACTTAGCTGAGTTTACTGGGACATGAGAACTGTGTATTATGGAGCTGTGTGAAGTGTTATCTGTGTTTGGTGTCCAGAGGATGGGAATGAGGAATTACATGGTTTTGGAAGCTAAAAGGAGACATGAATAAGTCTGTAGATTTAGTTTTATAAATGCTATTTGCTGTATGTTACGGTGCTGCTCACAAGTTCACATCCTGCTAGCAGTGAGTCAAAGCCACACGTACAAATACTGCTTTGGTAGTTACCATATCTTCTCTTTAAAAATCAGGGAGATAGTGTATTTTAATCTTTTGCCAGACCCTGTACAGATGAGAGAAATTGCATATTTGTTTAGGGGTACAATGAAATTAAGTACAGAAGTGCTTTCACAGATTTACAGCATATCAGTACAAATCCAGGAACTTCAAAATCTTCAAGTCCAAGTCCAGTGGATAAAAATGTTGTCATTTCTCTTCTCTGTAGAATTAAGAGCTAATACATAAATGTAACAGTTTTGGTAAGCATTGCTCTTAAAAAATGATTCTTGTTTTTAGGATCGCGTTATGATTAACCGACTGGACAGCATTTGTCAGACAGTGTTGAAGGGCAAATGGCCTTCAGCCCGCCGGAGCTACGACAGCACCACAGTGGCATCGTTCTACACCACCAAACTCCTGGACAGCTCAGGGGCAGCTGCAGAGTACAGTGAGCCCAGTGCACCCACACCCCCTCTTGCAGCTGTAAAAGAAGAGCATGACCAGTCACCCCAGCTGTCAAAGGTGAAGAAGCATGTACGAGAAAAGGAGTTTACAGTGAAAATCAATGACGTATGTTTATTTTTATTGCCCTAGGACCTGGTTGCGATTGCGGTGTGCGGCATGCTTTACCTGCAAGTGGCTGCCTGCTCTCACTCTCACTTCTTCACACACTTGTTTGTGGGTATTTGGGTCTGCTGCTTCTGGGCACTGAGTGTTTGGGGTTTGGGTTTGGTTTTTTGGGGAGGGGGTTTTTCTGTGTTTTTTTTTTCTTTTTTTTTTTTAATTTGCATAAGCTGCAGGAAGGAATCATTTTTGTCTCTGAATTGAATTTTTGCCATGCTGCTGCTTCCTCAGACAACTTGTTTTATGCTGTTTCTAACAAATCTGGTTAGTATAAAAAGGTATTTGTGCTGTTCAGCTGTTTTTAAGTATTTCAACAAGCACTTTATTATTTCATGGTCTTTTAGAGGATTACAGGGAAATTTCCTGGTTTAAATGCAGGCTGGAAGCTTCAAACATTTTGTTTATCTGTAGTTTGAGACCTGTTTGTAGCACATAAAAATACGTGACTATTTGCTCTTGTAGTTGGGTCTAGGACTGGATTCAGGAGGTAAACACCTAACCAGTGTCTGGATTTTTCAGTTCAGATGAAATTTCTGTTCAAATTCTGGTTTTACATGGAAGAGCAAGATCGTATAAGGTCTAACACAGTGTTTTCATTCTTTCTCAATTCTGCTGGAGTAACTGTATGTGAAAACCCTGATAATGAAGTAGTTCTTTCTGCTTCAGCAGAAGCTCTTCTAACCCTGGCATTTATTTAACAGGAAGGTGGTTTGAAATTGACTTTTCAGAAGCAGGGACTGTCTCAGAAAAGGCCATTTGAAAGCGAGGAGTGTGCATTGGGTCAGCAGCAATATCTGGCTCGGCTACGCGAACTCCAGAATGCTTCAGAAACCAGCCTTGTCAACTTTCCAAAATCACTTCCCAAATCAGGTACATAAAACACCAGAGAGCAGAAGGGTAATCTAGTATTAAATCTTCTGGGTTCTTCTGTTGATGTCCATGAACTGCCACTAGAAGAGAAATGTTTGCAATGTTGTTCTAAACTGGAGTTTGGAGAAAGTCTCTCCAGTGTAGAGACATTCTCCAATTTGGAGAACGTGACACTTTATCACAGTATCAATGACTGTAATGTTGATTTATGAGAACAGTGCCATTACACACTGTAAACCCCCTCCAGAGAAGATACTAATAATTACAAAGTGCATCACTGTACACTGACAGTAATCAGTTTAACTCAGAACTTAATGTGGCTACTTTGTAAGTGAAGATGAAGAGTTCCAGATTTATACCTCTGCTAATTTGGACTCTTCATAATCTTTGTTGTGTCTCATATAAAGAGGCAGTGGAGGACAGTAATCTAGAATCAGTTTTTGATTTATAGCCAAAAACTTACAGCTTGCTTCATAACAAAGTAGCTGTAGGTATACTCTGATAAATAAAAACGAGCCTGAAGTAAGGAGTTAACATTTGGATTAAAATATTAGAAATAATTAAAAACGGGTGCTTAATTTAGGCCAGCTTCTGCTTAAATTTTGCAACAAACCATTCAAGGGGTGTCTGCCTCTCTGTGTATATGATATCAACAGTTTTCAATGGCTGTCATCCCTGTACAGATTAATGTGGAGGGGCAGTAATGGAATTTTTATAGTAAAGTGGCTTTCAGAGCCTGATAATAATATAATGTTTTAAACAGTCATAAAACAAAGGGTAATTTATCTTAGCTATTACATGTAGAAATTACATGGACTCGCACTAAATCAAATTATTTTATTTCCTTTATTCATTCAGACATGTTTCTGTTTATGAACAAGCATCTGACACAAGTTTTATTGCATCATTTATTAGGTACTTCCAGTCACTTAACAGCCAGTGCCAATGGAGTCATAGTTGACAGTCAGCCTGTAGTCAAAAAGAGACGAGGAAGAAGGAAGAATGTGGAGGGGGTTGATGTCCTCTTTATGAATAGAAATAAACAGCCTAACCATGTAAGTAAACTTGATTTTGCACCCAAACAATAAGATAAAAATTATTATTATTAGTGCCTTAACTGAGCATAACCAGCTGTCCCTGTTCCACAGAAATTTGTCAAAACTTTTGGGTTTGGGTTATTTTTTGCTGATAGTTCATGATTACACAGATGACAACTGGTGGTGTGTCATTAAATATTAGATATATACAATATCAATAACTGTTTTTAAAATATAACTTTAATTCTGATGAACTTTAACCGTGTATTATTAAAAATTTGTGGCTTGACATAGCAACACTTGGACATGCCTTCCTGTAACATCTGTTATGGGACCTAATTGGGCAGTGACTTAAGGGATTTCTGTGATATAAGCAGTGCTCAAGTCCTTGAGAGTGGCTTTCATTGACTCATACAGGAAATAATCGTGATGGTTTGTTTTCAATGCAGTAAATCAGATGTTTTGAATTTCTCCAGGTTAATCCAGGTATTAACTCCTGCCAGGTTGCTGCAGGAATAAACCCAGCACTCACTTACACACAGTCCCAAGGCATGCTCGATGCAGAGAGTCCAGTTCCTGTTATTAACCTAAAAGATGGAACAAGGCTTGCAGGTGATGATGCCCCTAAAAGAAAAGATTTAGAGAGGTGGCTTAAAGAACATCCTGGTTATGTTGAAGATTCAGGAGCTTGTATTCCTGTGAGTATTCCTTTCACCTCTCCCTAGCTAAGTAGTAAAATATTTCACATATGATGTATTTGAGTTTGTATTCTATGTTAGAGGGAATGATTTCCTTGTTCTTCTGTTCCACATAGGAAAAGGAAAATGTCCGTTTCTTTTTATAGTGTGAGCTCTGCAAGCCTTCCTTTTGTCTCACGAATGTAATTGCCCAGAAAAGCAGTACTAAATCAAGACATTTGATCTTTGTATTATTTCACTTACGATTTAAAAAATAATCTAGGATAAGAAAACTTATGTTACTATGATACTGATGATGGGAGCTGAAAATGTGTAACAGCATATTTAGTGATGTGCAAGAGAATGAAAGAACTTTATGTGGAATGTGTCTCATACGTACAGTACAGTGCCATGGTAGTGATGTTTATGTGGGTGTGATCTCCTCATACTATTACTTCTGAATTTGAGATTTCTTAATGTTTAGCAGAACGTAAGAAAATCACGTGTGTGATATGTGGAATAACAGCCTTACTTCTCCACAAAGATAATATAAAACAGCAGCAATCTTCCAAACAGTTAAAGCACTGTTAAAAACTGAAAAATTAGTAAAGCAGTGGGCAGAGGTATCAGAGAGATGATGTAGTGCTGTTTACTTGGCTGCTTATTAAACAGTTGTGATTAGTAAATAGGTACTCTTACTAAAATATTTCTGAAGCTGGCTTCACATTAATGCCTGACTCAAGAGAATGCACAGAGATCTTGCTGTTTTTAAAGCAGTTATATCAGAAAGATAATTGGATTTTAATTCCTTTATAACAGAGGATGCAGCTGCACGATGGGAGGCCCAAACAAAAAAGACACCGTTGTCGAAACCCCAATAAACTGGATGTGAACAGTTTAACTGGTGAAGAACGTGTTCAGCTCATAAATAGAAGAAATGCAAGAAAGGTATTTGTGATACTGTTCCCATTCTGATACTCCCCAAATGGAAAGTTACTCCAGATGAAGAACTTGATACACTTGATATATACACTTGATAAAATTTTCCCAGTTTACAAATGAAAGGTTTTTGTTTTAAAGTTTTGGCACAAAACAAAAAAGTCAGTTACAATCTTCTAGTAAATTTTCATCAACTATAAAATTATGTAAGATACAGATAGAAACTTAGCCCCTGGTTTATAGAACTGAACACTCAGTATGCTGCAGCATTTGTGCCATTGACTCAGAGGCAGGGCCACTAAAATACATGTTCAAAATATCAAAGTGGCAACTTCGTCAGAAGTTTGAGATTTTTTGTAATCTTCTCATTACTATTTTTGACACAATTAAAATTGTATTGATAATACATCTGGCATAGAAATTTGTCCTTTGGAATTGAGGGAATCCTGTGTACTGGATTATTTTGCTTTTTTTTAGTAATTTCTAGCATTTGCCCTTTATGGATCCACCAGTAGGTATTGGCTGTCAGTCACATTTCTAGGTGAAATGATAGGGGAACAGGAGAACAAAAGGAGAAGGGGGATTCTTGTGTGAAAATGCAGTGGAAGATGTGAAACCAGGCATTGAATTGAATTTTTGTACAGGTGGTCAAAGTTCGGGAACAGCACAGTGCATTTGAATAGGCTGTGGGGGAAGCTAAAGGCAATATTCAAGGAAAGTATGCGGAACATTAAACATTCCTGATGTCTATTGAACAGGTCTGGCCAGATGTGTGTGATGGTGTCTTTGAATGTCAGTGTAGCACCAGAGCAGCAATCCAGGGGGAATCTTTGAGCCGTTGTGTCCATGTATGGAGCATTTTCCCTTTCCCTCGTGGCATTGCCAGCTTCTCTTTTTGTTAGAGCAGCTACAAGGGAAGCAGGATGAGGGTTTTTTGTATGCTGCTATATTAAGGTCAGGAGCTTTGTCCATCTGTACAGGAGAGCGAGGCAGAATTTGAGTCTTTGATCTCTTCAGTGTATTGAGACAGCAGCTCTAAAGGGGAACCAGAATGGTTGTGAATCTCTTGAAATGGATCCATGGCTGCTCTTCAAAAGCTGTGCCCTGAGGGGTCTTGTCAAAGTTGACGATCAAGGAGTGAGAGATATGATCTCTGTTTACTGTGAGAACCTGTGTTTTCATGATGGCTTTTTCCCCTCGAATTTCCACTCCATAGTTGATACTTGGATACTTTATTAATCTCAGTCTTTTCACGTATAAGTTGTCTCCACTTTCTCCGTATCACCAAACTCGTTTTTTCTCATTTTCTTTTTAAGTTCTATAATACTTTGAGTAGCAGGGATTGAGGGACCAAAAGTAGCCTAGAAAATACGAGTTTAAGTTGCAATTTATAGTGAAAGTTAAGCAGAAACTGGAAAATATTTTCCTTTTTTCTTTCTGGATCTGAATAATACCTCTCATTAATTTAAAAGCTTACTTTCCTGCTTATATGCTTTTATTAAGATATGCTGTTTAGTAACTTTAACTTGGCCTTTTTTGCATGAAAAAAACCTCAAGAACTTACTTCATGGTGGCAGAGCCTCATAAAAGAAGTATTTTTAGAAGTTGACTGAGATGAGAGAATAGGATTTATATATTGAATAAAGGGAAAATTTAACACTGTTATGCTTCAAACCTTCGTGGTAATATTTGGACCACTGTTCGCTGTTCATGTGGTTGCTCTTCTGTTCATTGCATATCTAAATAAACATTAAATAGTAAACATTAGTGGGAATGTCAAATATTGAAGCCTCAAACTGAGTTCAGTAGATGAGTTTGAGTTTAGTAGATTTAGAACAAATCATGTCTATCTATCACCAGGAGTCAGCCAAAAGCTGCATCATGCTCAGTGATAATTTGAGGTGAGGTGTTATTTGTACTGTGCTATTTTAAAGGTAAAAATGAAACAGTGTCAGGTATTAGTGTTGCCTTTTTTCTTATCAGTTGTCACATATTCACTGACCTCTATCTTCTGCTTCTCAGGTTGGGGGTGCATTTGCTCCTCCTCTGAAGGATTTGTGCAGGTTCTTGAAAGAAAATCCAGAGTATGGAGTGGCTCCTGAGTGGGGAGAAGTTGTAAAACAGTCTGTGAGTATTTGCAGAATGAGATAACCATGACATGAAATATATCTGAAAGGGAACAAGGCAAACATAAAAAAAATGCATGCCAAGAGTTGTGATTTTCATTTCTGGTATTACCTTAACAGCAAACATGAGTCAGTGTCAGCTTTCTGCCAGCTTTGTTCAGTAAATGCTTTGCTGGCACAGCTGGAGTAGGAAAAAGGGGTGGAACACTGACTGGCAACCCCAAATTAGAGATTTTGTTGAAGATGCTGTAATACTGTGACTTTTCATGTCTTAAATATAGCCCAGTTGCTTTTAGTAAAGGTATTAGCCAAGAAATTATTTCATAATGAGAATACTCTAAAAATCAAGTTGGGAAGAAAAAAAAGTGTAATTTTAAATATTTATTATACTTTTAGTGTGCACCTTTGAAAAATTAGGGTAGTGAGGATATGATCAATTAGTCTTGCCTTGAAGATAAGGACATTTTGAACTTCAAAAAGTTGTACTGTATAGTGTATACCTCGGAATAGAGAGATAAATAATAGCAGAATTACTTTGAGAAAGTAGTAATCTGCAGTAGAGAACAGAACTTGAGTTCTGAATTCCTCTCGTTGTATTAAGCTAATACAAATTAGAGTTATTTGCTAGGGAAAAAAGGCAGTTGTACTGTGGTGTTTGATCTTATGATTGACATTTTAAAAAGGAAATTTCAAGACAATACATTTCGAAGGGAATATTGGTATTCATTGCAATTCTTTGTTGTTAGGTAGAAGGTCTTAAAGTGGTGAAATAATACTGTACAAATCCTAAATAGAAGTAGTGTGAATTTTAATTTAAATTTGAGTCTTTTTTGTTTATTCTTTAGTTTATGGATGAGATGAAATATGAGGACATTAAAGAGACACTAGCGAAAATAAAAAGGGCTCAGAGATTGTTTGTCTGTGTGCAATCACACATATTTAACTTTAAATTGAAAACTAATTAAACTGTCAAGTGATTGCTGTGACAATATTTCAAAGCAGTTCTGGTTTAGATCTTAGATTGAGCTTGCTTCTAAAATTAGCTATATTTGGCTTGATGTGCCAGGAAACCATGAAGGGTGAGTTAGCAGAGAGCGTGTAGCCCTCACAGTGGAGATGGCCTTTTGGACATTTGGGATGTGCTAGCACAAAGTCATCGTAAATTCCAGGGAGTTGTCTGGGGATTGGTACACTGTTCTGTACGCTTGAGTCCTCCATTTGCTTGTCCTTTGCCATCTTCAAGCTGAGAGTACTAAAGCACTAAAGCGCGCCTGTGTCTCCCCCAGGGCTTCCTCCCCGAGGGCATGTTTGACCGCATCCTGACGGGCCCGGTGGTGCGGGAGGAGGTGAGCCGGCGCGGCCGGCGCCCCAAGAGCGAGATCGCCAAGGCCACGGCGGCGGCGGCCGCCTCGGCCAGCGCCTCCCTCACCCCCCTGCTGGCCAACGGGCTGCTCCCGGGCGTGGACCTGCCCGGCCTGCAGGCCCTGCAGCACAACCTGCAGAACCTGCAGTCGCTGCAGGTGACCGCCGGACTGATGGGGATGCCGGCCGGCCTGGCTGCCGGAGGAGAGGCCAAGAACGTGGCTGCCATGTTCCCCATGCTGCTGTCGGGGATGGCTGGATTACCAAACCTGCTGGGCGTGGGAGGGCTCCTGACAAAGTCGACGGAATCCGCGTCGGAGGAGAAAAAGGGAAACGATGCGAAGGAGGCGGATGCAAAGAAAGAAAGGACAGAAGACCAAAATACAGACGCTGGTGGTGAAAACTCTGTTTCAAGTTCTCCTTCAACATCCTCTGCCGCCGCAGCTGCCAATCCTCTCTCTCTTAACCCTTTACTTTTGTCCAACATACTTTACCCAGGGATGCTTCTCACTCCAGGCCTTAATCTTCATATCCCAGCTTTGTCTCAGTCTAATATTTTTGATGTACAGAACAGTGAAAGCAATGACACGGGCTCAGCCAAGCCCACAGAAGAAAAGGAGGAAAATTCTAGGGTTAGAGATCAGGAAGACAAAGGGGGAACAGAGCCAAGCTCTCACAACGAAAACAGCACAGATGAGGGTTCAGAGAAAGCAGATGCTTCATCTGGATCTGACAGTACATCGTCTTCATCTGAGGATTCGGATTCGAGCGATGAAGACTGACCCCAGACTCTGCACTTAAATTATAAACTGATTTTGAATTTATTCTTTAATTATTTCATTGTAAATAACCCAGTGTTGAGTGCATCAATGATTTACTGACCGAACATTTCAGTATTTGTTTAGAAGTGCAAACTGCTTTCAGAGACGTTTTGCATGTAATATTTCTTGAAGTTCATAAGTTTCTGAACTTGTATGTACTATCAAATACACAATGGTGTAAAATTACAACAAAAGGCATTATAATTTTGTTGGGGGGTTAATTTTATGAAAATAATGCTCAAGTAAGAGCTGTATATTTAATATATTTGCAGTGAACACAGAATACTTTATGCATATTATTGATTTAATTTGAATATAGTTTTACAGCCTCCTTGACACTTATAATTTACAGATCAAAACTCAGCAATAATTTGGGCAGCTAATGAATGTCATGAAAGCTGTAGAATCTACATCACCATCCATTGCTTTAATTACATGAAAATGCTCTAGTGTTGTGATGCACTGCTGTTTCCAATTCAGGTACAAGTGTGTTTAAAAGAAGATAAATTTTTCCCAATCAGCCAATTAAACTGGCTACCTGTTACCTCAGCTGAGTTAGTTTAGGAAGTTTACATTGGTTTCTATTACTTGTTTTCAGGTTTTGTTTTGTTTTTTAAAGACATCCTGTATAGCATGTTAAAATCTGAGTTACTTGAGATAAGACTGTTGGGGTTTTCTTTCCCCCTTACTGCAGCTGTTCTCTTTGACAGCACTAAGGGGAAATTAAAACAAAAACTGTCTTATCCTACTTGGCACCATGTAGGTCTATTTAGTTTACACCTT
Source organism: Oxylabes madagascariensis (assembly GCA_013400675.1). Classification (NCBI taxonomy): domain Eukaryota; kingdom Metazoa; phylum Chordata; class Aves; order Passeriformes; family Timaliidae; genus Oxylabes; species Oxylabes madagascariensis. The sequence continues at coordinate 22,091 of VYZR01056097.1, read as the reverse complement.
GCAAAGTTTTGGGCTCCCTCTGCAGAATTAAAAGTCCCAAAATGAGGAGTAGTTTCCCCAAGACTCAGAAGAGGCAAACTGTCATAAAGTGCCACTGAAAAGACCTTTCAACACTGCATAATTCATGTAAAAATTGTTTGTTTGCTTTGTTTGTGTAGATTTCTATTTGTGTTTTATGTCATAAAACCTCCTGGAGTTCCCAGTTAATAATGGTAAATAAAGTACAGATAGTTTTGAACTCCTTTTGAGTTTAAACTTCTCTGCAGATTTAAATCTGACTAAATATTAAATATTATCCAAAATCATTATTGGGCTATCACTTCATATATTATGCTGAGTTACCCACTAAAGAAAAAAGCACTTTGAATAGTAAGGAAAACAAATTATTCCTAGAAACCACAGTTGTTACAGGGCATAAGGCATCTGTTTTTAAGTCCAAATCCTTAGAACCCTTTACTATATAAAATCTGTCTTAAGATTTGATGTGTGATATGATTCCTCCTTCTTCTTAAGCTGCTATTACTCTGACACGGTCGAGGCCCAGATCCACATTTACAGAACTCCTGAACTGACTGAGACTTCAGTTGACATTGGTTACATCATTTACGGTCCAAGAATAGGCAAGTGTTAAGAGAAAATAGATACAGGTACTAGTGAAAGTCATGGAAAAAGCTTTACAAAGGGATAAATTTAAAAATAAAAAACAAAAACTGTATATTTTGATATAGTTCTGTTGCTTGCTTGTACAGTAAAACAACTGTGTTGTTTTTTATCAAGAACTTTACCAATGAAATATAAGTTTCTATGTGCAAAATAACTAGCCCCATGATTAGAAGCAGTATTAGATGTAATTACACAATTATACAAGTACCATTTGGATTGTGCTGGTTACGTATTTTCCCAGATAGTATTCTGATTTTTGGCCCTTCATGCAGTGTCTTAGCAATAGTGAAAATCAAAAACTGCCAAGAGAAGGGGGTAGCCAATTCTTCATCATTAAAATAAAAAGTATTTCATATTTAATATTTTGCCCTTTGTAATATAGCACTTTTATTTAACTAGGATGCATCTATGAAATAGCCAAAGTTTTACAAGCAGTTATTAACTTCGTTTGCTGATGGAGTATGTCAACAATACCATCACTTCCCACCCTTCCCCCACAAAACAAGTCCTAAATCTTGTGGCTAAAACCTAATTTATATCAGATTTATGAAATAAAGTATTTTCCTATTATGGTCAAGTAAGTTTGGTTACTGTTCTAGTGATTCTTTCTATGTAATAAGGCAATTACAGTTTCAAGTAATGAAGGCTGGTGTAGACATGAACATAATTATATTTGGGTTATTTTTCATCAGTTTGATCCAGAGGGGGAAAAAGTGTCCCACTATCAGCTAAACTATATGCAAATACGGTTGTATAAAGTTAAGGGTTATAAGGAAACCTCAGTAGAATTACACTAATACTGAAGTTAAAATTAAAAGGATATCCAAGGTGATGATAAAGTGTGTGTTGGTAGTTACTAAAAAAACCTTAGCTGTTATTGCCTTGTATTTCTATCCCTTGTTTCAGGCTTCATGATCCAAGTTTTAGTCCAGGTTTTTTTTGGACATTTGCAATATTTGCCAGTTGTGTTCTGTGTAGTCTGAATTTGCTTTCTGTAGTTGAAAAAGCGTCTTAAAAAGTCATTTGTAATTTATTGAATTACTTTCTATGATGTTCTATAGAGCAAATGGAAGTTTAATTATTTTTTATTAAACATATTCTTTGACTACCCGTGATGTCAGCCTCAGTATGTGAAAATAATGCTGTGTAAGGATTAAACATGGATCTTCCAGCCGCAAAACTCAAGTTTCAGTGCTAAGTTTGAAAACTGAAATTATTCTTAAGACCTTAAAAAACCCTGCAAACGCGCCAAGGATGTAACACTCACACCTACTGCCCAAGACCATGGTTTACTCTTGTATAATTTTACTGGGAATCAATTGCTCTAATTCTCTTGTCTTACAGTCAAGACCAGCTGTTGTTCCCACCCTTCAGTACTTACAGTTAGAAAAGGATACACTGTCTAGGTTCTGGTCCAAAAGTTACCTTCATTTAAATAAGCATGTTGGCAGTGAAGTAAGTACCTTTTCAGTCTTTTTAAAAAAACTTTGCATTACTTTCCACATCTTTATTAAAGCTTTTAATTGTGCACACAGCACTTAACTATTTATGTATTTCACACAGGGCACAGACATTTCTCCTGAACCCGAGTTGTCTCCTGCTTGTCTGCTGCCACCTTGTTTCAACCTGGCATTGCATTTGAATGATTCAATGGTATCCTTATTTATTTCAGTCTGAATTTTGTCTTCATATCCTCATCATCCTTTCGAAACTTCTGCGTATCTCTACGCAGGTGATGAAATTTCACATATGCATGAGCTCTGTTCTCAGCTTCTCTTACTTCTTTTTTCCTTGGAAGTCCTGCAGAATCTGTAATAGTATTTTTTTTTATTAGTTTTAGAATCCAGTCATCTTGGTCTGTAAATTAACATATAAGGATCTATTTTTCAATGGAACTGTTCCCAAGGAACAGGTGATCTAGGCATTAAATTGGTGGTTAGTTTCTGGCACTCCTTTGAAATTTTTCCAAACAGTATATGGGGTATGATGATTAGATAAGACTCTTACAAGATGTCCAGAAGTCCTGTCCTATTTGTTTTATTTTGTCTCTAAGAAAATTATTTGTGCCATGTTACTTAGTAATACATTTTTCATGTATTGCTCAGTGTGGCAGTGCTGATCATCAAACCTTCATTTTAATGGATGAAGGTCTAATTCAAATGAGATGAAATGTGCCTGGTGTCCCAGGTTAATTTAAAGAGATCTGCATAGTAGTGTTACATTAACTAATTTGTGATGTGCAAATTACTAACAGTTTTATAAGCAGTTCTGATCTAGTTCTATTACAGCTGTAATTACCTTCCACAAGAGCAGGCTGTTTCAGTGCAATGTGGGATTTACACTGCTGTAGCTGACCAACATTGAAAATTTTACATTTGCCTATTGTTAGGACCTTGGGCTGGTGGTGGTGTCTGTAGAGCAAACTAATTGTACTGGTGTAGCCACAGGAGTTTACAAAATAGCTGCCCTGTCTTATCTAAATGTCCCTAATGTTACACAAACAGGCACTATCATTTCTTTGTTACATTTAGAAGAAAAGGAAATAAAGATAACAGCTCTCCAAGTTCTTTTCATGATTTTTTTTATTGAATGCTGCCTCCTTTCAGGTTCTCTCATGCAAGGAACGAAGGAAGGAAAATGCAATGCCCAAGATCCTTCATGAAGTTAAACTGGAAAATGAGGACTTGTTTGCTCTGCCTCCTGTGTGCTTCCAGTGTAAACGTGACCTGACGGTGCACAGTTCTCATTAGTGTGCCAGGTAAGGTCTGATGAATGAAAGGGAGGCTGGTTTGGGAAATCCCTGGGATCCTAATGTCAGCACACAGTGTCATCATGTAGAGAGATGAGAGCACTTCCGTGAGTGCTCACCAAAACTGGGAATAGTCCTCACACTGTTTTCTGCTCTCAGACAACAAAAGCATTTGATTTGGGAACTGCCACATCAGCTCTTCTGCTTGACAGTGTTTGACCTGTGTGCAGCAGCTCAAAGCAAGGGACAAGAGCATGTTCATGGGGAAAATTCTGAGACTATAGGACGGTAAAAAATGTATAGTGGCGAGTAGCCAGGCAGCTGTGAGGGACTCGGGCTGAGAGGGTGTTTGTGGCTGTTCCTTGTCATACTGGTAGATGTAGCGTGGAGTCCAGTAGTCAAAATTATTCAAATAATTAACATGCCATATGAGGATAACTTTATTAATAAATTCTTGCATCTTTTTAATGGGGGAGGAGTGGGAGGAAAAGGGGAGAAGTGGAGAAACAAGTGAAGCTAAGTCCTCAGGAATAAAAAGGATTTCACTAAAATGTTTCTTGTCTTGAGTTTTCAGTATACCATTAAATGAAAACTTTAAAAGTTTTCTGTACAAGAGCAGTCAATTTAAACCATTTATTTACAAAGTCTGGATGCATGAAACCATAGGCAAGTACACAGGTGTAATCACAGCATAATAACCTTCCTTTAAACCTCAGCATGATCTTTCAACAGTGTGAGGGTTTGTTCCTCTTTTTCTATATGAAGGATTTTTAAAGAGTAGATTAATATTTCTCAGCAGAAATTAAATGCTGTAATAAGCTGCTGCTTTGTGTTTTAGTAGATGCTGTAAATTTAGCTAAACAGAAAAGCCCTACATCGTTTATATAGTCTTGTGAGTGGCAGAGAGCTTCCCATCAATGCTCTGCATATCTCAGAGCAGGAGCTTGGCCTCACTGCAGAGTTCACAGCTCCTCTGTGTTATAAAGAAAGATGTAAGACATTAAATACAGCCTAATCACTAGTTTTTAATGTTGTAAGCTGTTCAGGTAGTCTGGGAGCTGCAGGCATGGGTGGGACCCTGCTGGCATCACCATCTTGCAGTGCCAGCTCGGGCTTTCTGCTGTTCTCAGTGCTGGGTTACCAGTGTTTTTTGTGTCCTGAATCACATCTCAGGTCAGCCAAATCATCTTTTCTTGACATTTTTTTTTTTTTCCCTGAAGCTTTCAGCATTTGTGAAATACCAGTAATGCAAAATCAAGCCGATAGAGTCAATAAATCTCTTAATCAAGTACAGCCTGTTTTACTGATTGCTTAGTTGACGTGTACCTGCTCTAGGACTTAAATCTTGTTTTTGGCAGCCTCCTCTCTGCTCGGTTGGGACTTGACATGGGCAAGCTCTTTCTGCCTCTCTTTCCTACCCCCCACTGCCTTTGTACAGCCCGTACCCCGCACTGTGTGTGTGTACAGCCCCGCCGCGCAGTGGGTATATATATTTGTATATATTNCCGAGCCGGGGCCCGCGGGGGGCGCGGCCGCCGCCCCCTCCCCGCCGGGCGAGGACGGCGAGACCCGGCAGCGCTACGAGGAGCTCTGCAGGAGCCTCAACATGGACGAGCGCGCCCGCGCCGAGGCCTGGCTGAGCTACCAGAGCATGCGGCGCAACTACACCCTGGAGGTGAGGGAGGGGGGTGCGGGGCCGCGGCCGGCGCGGGGGCAGCGCGGCGGGAGGCGGCGGTGAGGTGCGGAGGGACGGGACGGCGGTGGGGGCGCGGCGGCCTCTCCCTCGCTCCGCCGGGGCGGCCGGGAATGGCCCCCGCAGTCGGGAGTGACAGCGGCGGCAAGGTGTTAAAAATGGAGCAGCCCCGCGGCGGTGGTCCTGCGGCTCCCCGCAGCCCGGCCCAGGGCGGCACAGCGGCCTCGCCAGCGCCGCTCCGCACCGCGGAGCCCGCGGAGGTGCCCGGCGCAGGTGGGAGCACATTTGTTCCTCGTGTCCTGGGGGCTTGGCGGCCGCGGCACGGCCCGGGCTGGGGGTAAAGGTGAAGGGTAAAAGGTAAAGGGCTGGTCGCGTCGTTCTTGAAAACAGCAACACGCGGTGACGCGCCCGGTGCTTCGGAAGCGCCTTTTATCGGTGCCTGCCTATAGCAAAGGTGGCGCCTGTGATAACCCTGGGCAGCTCCCGGCCCCCAGCGCTGCCCTCCCGGTCACCGGGCGGCTCTCGGGCAGCGCTGCGGCGGCTCCGGCCCGGCCCGGGCTCGGTACTGCGGGGCAGGGCCGCCCGTGGGGAGGAGGAGCCGCTCCGGCAGCGCCTCGGTCACACCGCGGGCAGCGACGGTGCTCGGGACGGCAGCGATGCTCGGGGCACCGGCGATGCTCGGGGCACCGGCGGTGCTGGGGACAGCAGCGATGCTCGGGACACCGGCGATGCTCGGGGCACCGGCGGTGCTGGAGACAGCAGCGATGCTCGGGACACCCGCGATGCTCGGGACAGCAGCCCTGCCGTGCCCCCACGGCGTGCGCTCACCCCCGCCCGTGACATCGCGGAGCCCGACAAAACCACCGCATCGAATTCAATTCGGCCGCTTGTTTTACCCGTCCTTTTTTCCACTGAAGTGATACTGTTTGATCCAAGACGGAGAATAAAATTTCAAGTGTTCGTTGTGATTAATTTCTGTCTTTAGGGACCAAATTGAATAATTGTTCTGCTGTCTAATACCGAGCAAAATGGAAGCAAAGTTTTCCTTTTCCTACTGTCCTATAAGGGCGGAGGAATGTTCTGATTGCAGGAACTATAGCCTTTTTTCTTTTTTTTTCCTTTTTCTTTTAAATCTGAGCAGCACAAAATGCTGCAGAAGATCGACACTAAAAATATATTTTCATATATTCAAAATATATTTCACACTGAGTCAGATGTGAAATTTACAATGGTAAGTAGTAAGGTTAGTTTTGATGTAGTTCAGTGTCTGTTTAGCACCTGTTTTGTTGCAGTTAAAAACCCAAAGCACAACAGAAGTTTGAAACAAGTGAATGAACTTTCTCACTGGTTGAACTTCATCTGTTGAGGACACAGTGCTTTTCCCCGATGTTGGCGTAGCTGACAAGCATGTTTTTCTTTTCAGTGAAGTTTTTTAGATGCCTGATGTTTTGATTCACAGGGAAATGACATGCATTGGCTGGCTTGTGCCTTGTACGTGGCTTGCAGGAAAGCAATTCCAACTGTGAGCAGAGGAACAGCGGAAGGAAATTACGTATCCTTAACCAGAATCCTGCGCTGTTCAGACCAAAGGTAACTTTGACTCTTGCTGATTTTTACACTTACAAGATCTTAAAGAGTGCTCATCACCTTGTGAAATTGAAAAGAGAGAATAAAAGCTAAATGTGTTTCTTGTTTCCTGCTTTTCAAGATAGAGTTTATATCTCTGGAATGTTTGTGTTATAGCTCACTGCCACAGAAGTAGGGCAGCTCCTTTGGCTCAGTACTGTGTTCATAAAAACGCTGGTTTTCAAAATAAGAGATTTGACTTCCTCCACTCAAAGGAGGAAGAAGCCAGTCACTGAGGAACAGTCAGTTTTTGGGGTGTGCAAACTGTGAACTTCTGACATGACAAACCATTTGTAGTTCGCTGTGAAAATGTGCACAAGATTTATTTCCATTTTTGCATAAGAAAATTTCACTTTTCACAACTTCTGCTGAAGTCACTAAATGAGGTTAGAATCTGATTAACAAATTTGTGTCAAACGTTTATGTCCATAAAGTAAAAAAGAGAAGCTTCTGAAACAATTGACTTAATCTATTCGTAATCTCATTGTTTTCTAAAAATTCCATAGATTGTCACAAAAAAAAGAAAGAATGTTTTTGTGTACTTTTTATCCAATTTCCTCTACTGTTGAACCATTGCTGTTGATTCAAACTATGCAAAAGCGTTCCTCTATAAGCTTTTGTTTTCCAGTTCAGAAATTCAGGGAATTGAATGCCAGTAAATTGTTTTTGTGATCTGGACTATCAAGACTAGTAACACTGAAAAAGAAGGTGTAGATAAAGAAGCAGAAAAGGAATTAAAGCCAAATTTGCAAAGTGCAATTTACTAAAACTTAAGAGGTTTTTCCTACTTTGTAGGATATTCTTAGCATTGTAGATCTCACAGGTTGTTTTATTTAAATTAATAAATTACTCAGAAAAACGAGGCAAGTGTGATTTCAGAATAATCTAACTGTTGAAGTAGATTTTGTCTTTGTGAGAAGATGCCAGACATGTGAGTACATAGTTAACACGGTTATCAGCTCAGGATCTTAAAATATTTCATGAGCTGTCTGAGCTCATCCATGTTTGTGGGTGAAGGACTGACTCTGAGTTCGCTGTCATGTTTGCAATGCCACCATTTCATCATTTCATTCACACTGCAGTTTGGGCAGTAGAAATTGCACTTTCATTGAAAAGATAGAGTTTATTTCTGCAGGAAAAACAAACGGCCTTTCTGATCTAACCCGTTCGGTATTTCCAGCTTGATCGAGTTTTTTAACAAGATGAAGAAGTGGGAGGACATGGCAAATCTACCGTCCCAGTTCAGAGAGCGAACAGAGAGATTGGAGAGAAACTTCACCGTGTCTGCAGTCATTTTTAAGAAGTATGAGCCCATTTTTCAGGACATTTTCAGGTATCCTCAAGAGGATCAACCTCGTCAACAGAGAGGAAGAAAACAGAGGTGCGTTTCTGTTATTTCCAGACTCATTTTAGAGCATTACTTCAGTGAAAATACAATGAAGTTGCTTGGTTGTTGTAGTTGTATTTTGACTGTATTTTCGTAGTTGTTGTTTATAATATCAGAGTTGGTTTGTCCTTGCTTGCAGTAAATTTTTAATCTCTTTTTCAGCTTCAGATCTGACAGGGGCAGGAAATCCCAAAGCTGCTGAATTTATGATGATTTGGGGGGTGGGAAGAGGGGAGAGATTTCAATCAGCCTGTAGGCAAGGGAAGCACTAGTGTTGCAAAGATGGGAAAGACAGGGAGAATTTGATCCTTTTATGATCTGCATGGCTTTAATAACGCATAGTACTGCTCAGTCTGTTTCACTGCCCAGTAACTCCCATGGATTTCTTCATAGCTGCAGATCTTGTGGGTATTTTACTTTATAGTAGAAACTTTGTTTCTCTGTTACTGTTTGTATTTGAGGTGCTGAGGAATTGAACTCGCAGGCTGAGACTGGGGTTCCAATTGTGCCAACACTAAACCCCTTTTAGGTTTTGTGCATCTTTCTGTAGTTCCTTTAGTCAGGGTTTTGTGGGAAGGGTGTAATATTTTGGCCACACTGTAGTACAGCTTAATTTTCTCTTTGAATTAGTGACTCTTGTATGATGATTTATCAGTTTTGATTCATTGAGCTTACTGTCTTCTTGCTGTGTTTTCCTCCAAAAGACGACAACCATGTACTGTGACCGAAGTTTTCCAGTTCTGTTGGGTGCTGTTTGTTCATGCAAAAGGTAAGGGATCTGAAAGGGATTAAATACAGCAGACATAATTTTATTAGTCACTATTTTATATCAATCCTTAAAACACCTAATAGGTGCAGTGTACATATAATCTTTATTGTAAGAGCGGCCTTAAAGCTTATAAGAACAGTAGAGAATTTCAGATGTTTTCTTGATAGTGACTGTTGGGAGAAAAAGGAAGGAACAGGATTAAATCCTCATTCTAGGCTTCAGTTGTTCAGTCATAGCACATATAGTCTAAAATTTTTCCTCATCAAATCTTTGTCTTAAAGAGTTTCCGCATGGCTAGGCCTTGGTTCAGGTCCTGCTTTGATGAGTGTTCATTGTGAGTGATGTATAAGTAAGGTAGTGCTTTGGGCAAAGTAAAGATGTTCCACATGGAAAGAGCATCATTGTAGGTTCAGATCCATTGATAATGTCCAGTAACTTGATTTTTTTTTTTCATAATATAACATCTCTTAGAGGCAAACCAGTATTTTAATTTCTTCAAGAAAAGGGATAAAAGGAATTTTGTTTTGGTTTGGGAGTGTGTGGTGGGGTGTATTTTGTCAAATTTAAAAGTGAATCAGCATTAAGATTCCTACAGTGCGCTATGACTTCCTTAACTGGATGATTCTGAGGCTAGGACAGAGTAGGCTGTGGCAATACTGAATGGCCTGGCACTAATTTTGTTCAGCACAGAACTTTGTTTACAAAGCCTCTCTTTCTGCCCTGTGCCACAGTGCAGAGCATTCCTGGCAGCAGTGCTGGAGCCTCAGCACCACATCCCTGCACGAAGGTCAGGAAGGGTGTGCTGGGGCACAGTGCTGCCCTGAGCACTCCATCCTGTGAGGAGGATGCCTTTTTGTAAGGCTGCAAATTCCACCTCCTTGGGCAAGAGAAGCCTTTCCTAAACAAGTATGGTGCTTTCAGCCTGAAACACAGCATGATTTCAGCCACTGAGCCCAGAGCAGAGTTAGTACTGTCAGTACTGTACTGTCAGGACTTCACTTCCTTAGCACAGGTAGGCAGCTGGCAGAGTTAAGTAGCTCAGTCTGGAAAATCACAGATTTTTCTTTTCCCTTCTGTAAAGTCCTCACTTCTGTGGGAAGACTGGATGGTTGACAAGGTGTAGAGGGACTTTATGGGTCTTCCTGTTGCTAAGTTATTGACTGATGTGTTTGAGTAACTGCATCGTCAATTACAAGTTAATTACAACTACATGTTAATTACAAGCAGTTTCAGAGGTGGTAGCTAACCCTATGGAGAGTACGATGTTGATAACACATCTGATTGAGTTTTACAAGGAAAAGAAAAAAATACAGTGCATAGAAGCTGTAAAGTTACTAAATGGTTATTAAAGTGTGGCAGCACAAAAATGGAAACTGAGTGCTGACTATTAAGGCATTAGGTGTTGGTGTGAGGTTTTGTGCTGTGTGGTTTGGGGTGGGCAGTAAATCCTTATCACAGCAACCACACTTCAGTGGCAGGCCCAGGCTTGTCTGCTCCTGCAGCCCATTGCCTTCAGCTCGTGCTCTGCACACTGAGGGAGCCCCTGGTTCCCTGGGACTGCCTCAGCATGCTGGTTGTAAGAATTGCTCTTCAAACTCTTTCATTTCTTTCTTTAAAATTGATGGAGAAAAAAAAAATCTCTGTTTTTTTATTATTTGGTACGAGGTTGTGAAAGGGAGACTTGTGTGAAATGTTAGCAACAAAAAACTACTGTGGAACTACTGGTACTGTGAAATCGTATTTATTTTTGTGCTGACAAGTAAGGATTGCTGTGATAGTTATCATGGTTGTGGAACTGAAACTGTGTTATGACAGTTACATAGAGAATTTTATTGATTAAAGGTTTGCTAATAGTATTTAGGATTTTCATTGCTTTGCTGTGAACCTTTAATGATTTGGAAATCACTGATAAGTGGGTAAAGTTAATTAAAATTTCATCTAGGGTTCATTATTTTAAATAGTTAAAATTATCTGCATGGAAATTATTTTTCTTCTAACAAACATGGAACCAGAAAAAAACATAAGTTTGAACAAACTGCTATATTACTGGTAAAAAAATAACAGCATAATTGAGAAAAATTCTCTAATCATATATCCATTTCAATGTGTTCTAAGTGAGTTCATTACTATATGATAGATTTCTTCAAGAATCTAGATCTGTTCTTCAGAGTGGGCTCAGCTAAGTGATTTGGAGCTTCCCTGAGAAAAAAGGGAGGGTGGAAAGAGTGGAAGAGCTATTAGTATTTAAGGAGTTATAGGAACATCATGTTGTGCATAAAAAGTAACAGAATTGTGATTTATGTTATTGATTAATTGTATAATTTATTTTACCAAACTCTTTTTAGCTATGGCCACTCCTCTAGAGGAATATCATAAACATAAATGAGTTCAGTAAAGAGTAATGTACAACTCTGATTGTAATCTTTGTGAAAGGTGTTAAAAGAGTGAAGAGTGAAGGACTCTTTCTGCAGGAAAATGATAGATAAAAAATACTTAATAAACCAGGTCAGAGATAGGCACATTTTAGCCATTCTGTAAAGCACAAGAGAAATGAAGTTATATTTATTACTGTTTGTAATGAGTATGCCCCCAGCAATTTCTTTGCAAGAAAACAGATTGTTAAAAAAAACCCTGAGTTAAGTACATGTTTGTTCTTGGAGTGAGGGGCAGGGGCTGAAGGAGGGAGCAGTTTCTAGGCCGTCTGCAAACCTGGGTCTAGCCTTGCCAAAGTTAAAGTTACCTGCAGCTGCTTACAGCAATGCAAGGTTGGGAAAAGGGAAAAGCTGAGTCTCAGAACCCATTGTACCCCTCCCTGGCCTTCAGAGCAGAATTTGCTTCGAGCAGGTGCACTGGGAGTCCAGTGAAGGACGTGACTCTGCCAGGCAGTGGGGCTGGTGCTGCCAGAGTTACAGAAGCACGTTTTTCTTCCTTGAGGCAGTTTGCATTATGCAGTTTGTGCTGCTTCAAGTTATTTATGCACTGCTTAATGAGATTACTGTGAATGAGAGAGCAGCAATAGCTTATTTATCAACATTTTGGTAAGGTTTGATTTCAAAACAGCATAATATATTTGAGTTACTTCACAATGGTTGTTGTTTCTGAAAAGATATTTTACTTTTATATTTGTAATATGTTATTGTGAGTCTGCTTTACTGACTGTGTTTCTCTCCAGGTACTTATAGTCACACAAAGTGTTTCCAAGATTCCATTATTGATTGTAATAAAAACATCAACATACTCTTGGTTAAAAAATTCTTAAATCCTTGCTAATTTTATGTCTTATGTATTTCTAATATTGCAGGAAATTTTCCCATGATCAGTGATGACTTGGTCAATTCCTACCATCTCTTGCTATGTGCTTTGGATCTCGTGTATGGAAATGCTCTGCAGTGTCCTAACCGTAAAGAACTCCTGAATCCTCATTTTAAGGGTATGCTGAAAAAAAGAAATTGATTTGAAATACATGAGAATCAATATTTTCTGTATCTGGCTATGCAATTCCATTCATATTAGCATAGTTTATAATAACAGGCTAGTGAATTTTGTCAATAGTACATTAGGTCAAGAACTTGATGTACTGTGGAAATACCCTTGAAGGAAGTTCCAGAGTAATACTTTGAGTTAATGAGGGTTTAATGTCAGTGAAAAAGTGCATAATGACCCAGCCATCACTGGTCACAGTGAGACTGGAATGTTCTGTCATGCAGCAGTTCGGAAAGACCCAGGGCTCAAATAGGAGATTTGTTCCTCTCTCATTTCTGGATTGCTGCTGTTCTCTTTCTGCAGAGAATGGAAGTGTAGGTTGACTTGATAACCACAAACTCAAATGGTGAGAAGTTGCCACTGAATTTCTGATGTAACTCTTCCCAGGCTTGCACTTCATTTTCAGTGCTGTACAGGATTGGCCTTCGTTTGTCATGCTTTGGATCTGACCTGGGACCATTAGTTCAAATAAATATTGTAGTTCACCAGTGTTTGATTTTTTTTCTATTAGAATTGATATATGTGATTTTTATCACTCAGTAACTAATGTTTTTAAATCTCTAACTCAGAATTTGCTTTTCATAACATTACCCAGTTGAGTGGGCATTACATAATTAGTAGTTCTTTCAGGGGAACTAATTAGTTTGCTGTTTTAATTTCATACTACCTTGACTACACAGCATAGAATTGAAGTTTAGTAAGAAAGCAGGATATGGAATTGCAAAATAAAATCATACAATATTCTGAATTGCAGGTCTACCTGAAGACTTCCATAGTAAGGATTATAAAGTATCATCTGATCCTCCCTGCATCATTGAAAAACTTTGTTCTTTACATTATGGATTAGTTTTAGAAGCAAAAGGTATAAAGGAACATTTTTGGAAGCCATATATTAGGAAGCTTTTTGACAAAAAGGTTGGTCAGTAAATTTGTAATGTAGAAAAATCTCTCCTTACTTGTTACTTTCAAAACCTTTATAAGAAATGAAATGCCCATCCTTTGTTCTTAAATGTCTTACAGCTTTTAAAAGGAAAAGATGAGAATCTGACGGGATTTCTGGATCCTGGGAACTTTGGAGATAGCGTGTAAGTCCCTGTTGGTGGTTTGGTTTGCATGAGTGTCCCTCTGTGGCCCAGCTGCACTGGTTTCCTGAGCTGGGCACTGGTGCAGCCGTGCCCTGTGTGTTCAGGAGTGGCCATCCAGCCCTGCCTGCCTGCTCCTGGCACTGCTGAGGGCTGAGGCCTGCTTGGAAGAGGAGTGGTGCTTCAGGATGGTGCTCCCTGATCTCTGCTTTTATTCTTATGTTTCTCTTTTCTGGAATTTTTTTTTTTGTGTGTAACTCAGAGTTATTATGAAAAGCTGTGGGAGCACACTGAGTAGGAAGTGGGAGGGGAAAATGGGTTTGGTGGTGTTTAGAGATGTTTATGGGTAGGACTTACTTTCTTTTAATGATATAAAAATGGTTCAGTGTAGTTTATGACACGATGCTGTGTAAATTTTGAGGAGTTTTCAGGAAGTAGGAATTCTCAGTATTTTGCTGTGCTCTTCCTGCAGCTGAATAAATGGCAGGGCATCAGATACATAGGGAAGATAATGTCCTTGCCACTGTCATGTTTGAGCTACTGTAGATCTTAAAGGAACTTCAGTGCTTCAGTGATGGTCAAAGGAAATTTGAAGCAGACTTCCCCCAGGCCAGAACTGTGTTCAGTGTGTGAGCAGGTGAACAAAGCAGTCTGAGTAAAGGGGGTTTGTCTGTCTTTCCTTTCTGCTGCAGCAAAGCCATCAACAAGGCCTATGAGGAGTATGTTCTGTCCGTGGGAAACCTCGATGAGCGAATATTCCTTGGCGAGGATGCGGATGAAGAAATTGGAACTCTCACGAGGTGCTTAAACACACCTTCAGGAATGGAAACAGCTGAAAGGGTACAAGTGAAGCATAATTTGCAGCAGCATTTTGACAGGGTGAGTATGGCAGGGTCTGTGTTGCTGTTTTTATATGCTGCCCTCCCTGCCTGCCTATGGAGACAGAAATAAAACACACCTCGGAGTGCGGGGAGAAAATGGGCAGAGTATGGGGAGTTGGACTCCTTGGTGAAGAATGTAATGTATTTGTTAAAAGAAGTTACTGTGTGGTTAGATAATTAGAAGATGCATTGATTTTGCTGTGTGCTAATTGAAGGGATATCCTTGATGTTACATTATTTTAATGTGATACCTTGGTCTGATGCAAATAAACTAAAATCCTGATCAAAAGGACTTCTCATGTTAAAGGTAAACCTGCTAAAAGGAAGCCCTGGCTCAGTACACTTTTGCTATGAGCTACAGCTACCTTTGTTACCCAGGCTAGGAAGGGATATTGGGGTTTGGGGGGATTTTTGACATTGGTCTAATTGTTTCACATTTCAGTTCCAGCATCTGCATTTCAGCATAGGTCACATCCCCTCTGTTCATACAGAACTGTTTGATACAAATATCTGAGCAACACAGACAAATTCTCATTGCTGGCTCTTACCTGAGTCATGGTCTGGTTTGGGCTGTTTGATTAGGAGCCATTTTTTCCATAACACAGAGCAAGAATTCAGCAGATTGATGTTTCTAGGTCATGACCTTTATAAAGTTTATAACAGAGTTCATGTGTACATGTGGGTTTTTTTTTATTTTCAGTCCAAATCGCTGAGGATCACCACCCCCCTTACTGGCCGCAAGTACATTAAAGAGAGCAACCCATACGTGACACCTGTTTCCATAGCAACCTACAGCCTGAGCCGCCTGCACACGATGCTGGCAGGGCTGAAAAATGCCCCCAGTGAGAATCTGGAGCAAATACTCAGGTAAATTTGGTGTTTAGACAAATAATCCTATTTTCTATTCTAGTTTTAATAGCAAACATTAATGCTGAACAGTGTCATTTAAAATGTGAGCCAGTCTTTTACTACTGGAGTAAAATGGAATCCAGAGAGACATTTACATTTCAAAGGACTGTTCTCTTTATTTAGACTCATCTGTCCTTAGAGATTGATGAACATCCACCATTTAAAACCCAGCAGTTCTGAGCTTCTCTAACCAGAAATTGCCAGTATAAAATTTTCAAGACTTTTCTTCCTGCTTAACAAATGGCACCACCCAGGAAATCTCTCCATACTGCAGGAGATGCAAACCAACCTTTATTTTCCATGTGGATAAACTGTTTTGCAGTTAGACACATTTGGGTCTGTTTGTATTGCTGTGCAATATATTTCCATTTTTTATGCTTTCAACATATAAAGAAATAGGGTGGTTTTGGTCTTAGTAGGATATTGAAAATGTTTAGTTTTTATTTTCAGGTCATGCTCTAGAGATCCTTCTCAATCCATTGCAAACAGAGTAAAAGAAATGCACGAAGTGTACTGCCAGAGCACTCAATCTGAAGGAGAATTCAGTAATTTTTCCAAAGGTGGGAAACATTTTGCTTATCCATAAAATGCCTGTAAACACATGCATCTCTTGTAATTAAGTTTTACATACAGGTTATGCTTTAGTACAACTGTCTTTTCTACTTCTCTTGCCTTTTAGTGTGTTCTTAAGACATAGCAAATTTCAGTGCTGTGTAAAATTTTATAATCAGCCTTAGCTTGAATCACTGGAATTGATCATACTTTCAGCACTAGAAAAGTGAAATGAAAAGGACTTTGAAGTGTGCCACTTTTTCTCTCAAATATAAGAATATTAATGATGACATGGATCTCTGTGCTGGTAAGGAAAATCTAAGTAACTGTAGTCTTTAAAAACCCAACAGCAGCTTTGGCTTACATATGAGGATGGATTAGTACAGGTATTAAAATCCTGCCAGTATAAATACAACAACATGGTTTGCCAAATTGTGTTGATATCTGAAGTGCCTGAAGATGGATTGAATATAAGGAAGATGCTCTTGACCTTGTTTCTTAACAAGGCCTTCCTTTGTTCTTGTCAGCTTAGCTGCTTCAGTGCTTTTTGTTGCACGGTGCAAGGTGGATCCATTCAGGTGCTTTTTCTGAATTTGAATTGTGTCTATTAGAGCAATGTTAAGGATTGGTCTTATACATGGGCACATCACCAAAATCTGGGTTCAGTAGCAAGTTACTCTGCTCTGCATTCACAAGTCAGGGCGGTGTAGGAGAAGGATTCTTACATTAACTTGAAATTAACTGGTTTAGTCCTGAAAGTATTGTATCCCCAGCAGCACAGAAATCCACACAAACTACTGTTGTGTTTCTGTATCTGAAGATGAAGACTATTACACTTTTTTATTGCATTTTACAATATTGCTTCTATTTAAACTTCTTGCAGATGTTGCTAGTAAGCATTTTCGTCGTGCTGAGACACTCTACTACAAGGTCTTGGAGTCAGTCATTGAGGAGGAGAGGAAGAGACTGAGAGACACTGACTTATCTGTAAGGAAAACTAATCAAAGGGTACCTCATTTTTAAAGTTGAACCTGCAAAAAAAGAATACGAATGTAGAGCAGAATTGTCAGGTATTTAAAATGAGGGTAAATCTCTGAGAAGAACCCTGTAAGTACACCTGAATGGAAGAGAAAAGGTTCAAGAAATTGTGTTTGCAAACAGAAAGATTAAATTTTTAATGAGCAAAAATGGCTCATTTTGAACTCTGTTCTGTCCCTTAAAAAATAGCTTCACTTTTTGTAAGCTTGAGAACCTTGCTGTGGAGACAGTAAAAAGTGTTTTATTGTTCTACAGTTACACTGTAAAATAAGCTTTAAAATTTGCAACTCTTGCAGGCAATACTGGAGCAGGATGAGTTTCACAGGTCTCTGCTGGCATGTTGCCTGGAGATCATTACCTTCACATACAACCCACCTGGAAACTTCCCATTCGTCACTGAAATATTTGACATTCCAGTTTATCATTTTTACAAGGTAATGTGTTTGATAGCTGGAAATGCTAACAAAGTCATGAGTGCTCATTGACCTGTATGACAGCCTAGGATTGAGTCATAGTAATGCAGCCTTCATATTTCTGATAGCCTCTTCTTCCTTGAAAATTAAGTACTGGAATTAGATCTTTGTTTAAAAATGAATCTATGAAACAAGTACCTCATGTTGATCATAATTATCCACTGCACAGGTAATTGAGGTTTTCATTAGAGCAGAGGACGGCCTTTGTCGGGAAGTGGTGAAGCACCTGAACCACATCGAAGAACAGATCCTGGAAAGTATGGCATGGAAACGGGAATCTGTGCTGTGGGACAGGATCAGAGAGAATGAAAACAAAGTTCCTACTTGTGAAGAGGTGAGCACATCTTTCTCTGTGTTAGACAGCTTCCATAAGCAGACAGGAGGGCAGACACAGGACTTTGCACCCTGAAGGAGAGGCCTTACCTGTCCCAGTAGCAGTTCCACCATCCCAGTCCATCCGTGCAGGGAAAGCAGCAAGTGCAGTGTGCTCTGGCCTGGTCAGGGTCATCTGTGGGGACATCTGCAACAGAGACAGGCAGCAGGATGATCCTCACCCAGTGGTTTATCCACTATTTTACTGCTGTAGCAGAACAGTGAACAAAATGGTCAACCAGGGAAGGTTTGGACCGGTAACACTTGGAAAGATTATTAGACAAGAAACGTGTTAAAAAGTACACACAGTAGCCACAGAAAGACTATTACAGTGTGTATCTTCCAGAGCAGCACAGTCACTACTGGTCTGGTCGGGCTTAGGGTAAATTTGTCACTTTTTTTGTTATTTTTCCACAAAGTTTTGCTGTTCAAAATTTGTAGTGCAGTAGCTTTTAAAAATTTGCTATGTAGTTAATGTGTGATACAGACACTCTAACGAAAGGATACATATTTTAGGTGATGCCACCTCAGCACTTTGAGAGATCTGCTGGGAACAGTGCTGTAGGTTCACCGTTGACGCCACGGCGAATAAATGAGGTTCGTGCTGAAAGTGGAGGACTAGGAAAAGGTGAGATTTTTCAAAGCAGAACATGCTATACATTGCTTACTTAGATTAAATTATGTAAGGGAGGAAGCTGCTTTACTGCCAATGTAGTTGGCTACAAACACATTTGTAAAGGGTATTTATATTGCAACTCAGTGTTGCATCAGAGGTCTAAGACTGATGGATTTGTCATATCAGTGTGAACGATGCTGCTTTGATAGAGTATTCTCAGATGATGGATATGAACAGCATGTGTATGTATGTGTTAAACAGTATTCACACAAGCACACACACAGCTTACACTCTAATTGGTTTGCTTTATTGTTACACTAGAAAAGAAACTCCACTATATATTATGTGACATCTCAAACTTTTTCCACTAGAAAAAATAAAATACATGAACTTAGAAAAATATTAAAGACAGCATTATTGAAGACAAGTCATCTCTAAAAGCAATCTGTGAAGAGGTTTGCATTAGATTTCGTCACCTATTTGTAAAAGAAGGGATTATAAAAGAAGAGTTCCATCTATACCTGTGTGTTTCCCTCCGCAGGCCTGTCCTCCCCTGCAGCCAGCCTGTACGACAGGTACAGCTCTCCCACGGCCAACCCCACGCGCCGGCGGCTCTTCGCTGACAGCGACGCTGCCCCCGAGGCGGGCCCGGCCGTCAGGGTGCCCCCGCAGCCCGTGGTCAGCACGGTGCCCGTGCAGAGCCCCGAGGCCGTGTCCGTCACCCCCGTGCCTGGACAGACCCTGGTGACGGTGGCGACGGCCACGGTGACGGCCAACAACGGGCAGACGGTGACAATACCCGTGCAAGGTGAGGGAAAAGCTGCTGCACAGCCATCCAGGCTTGCTCCCATCAGGGTATCCCAGCACAGCCAGGGAGAACTGCATTATTGTGAAAACCTTACTTCAGCTTCATTATCCTGGCTCTTGATGAAGTTTCCAAAGTATTTCGATAAAACAATTTCATGTGCAATATACTAAATGTCTAGTTAGAGCTAATAAAAGAAGTACTGAATTATTTTTAAAAACTCAAAACCCTCACACCCACACATCCCCCACACAGCTTGGTCTTATTTCAGGCTCTTTTTGTTACATTACAGGAATTGCCAATGAAAATGGAGGAATAACTTTCTTCCCAGTCCAAGTGAACGTAGGCACGCAGCCGCAGGCGGTGTCTGGGCCCATGCAGCCCCTGAGTGCCCAGGCTCTGGCTGGCACCCTGAACCCCCCGATGGCTGGGGCAGCGCTGCAGCTGCCAGGCCCCTTAGCAGTGCAGCAGATCTCCCCTGGAGAGCAGAGACAGAGCCAGCACTTCAGTGCCACGGCCGCCAGGCCTCGCAAGATGGGCTCACTCGCACTCTTCTTCAGAAAGGTACTTTTTGATCTGAGTTCGCTTTGCTTACTTCTTATTTTGGTAAACTTACAGTAATTTTAAAAATACACACTTATTGGTTGTAATAATGAGGGCAAATTACATTTAATCTATACTGTAATTATTCATACACAGCTGAAGAGTAGTTTTCTCCTGCAGGCCACTTCTCACTAGCAAAGGAGTGGAAATAGATTGTGTGCTTGGCCAGCAGGTTATTTTCTTGAAGGCTCTTCCAGAGAAAGAGGTTCACTTTTGAGACTTTCTGCTTTATTCAATACAGGGGTTGCTGTAGGCAATGCAGTGCCTTTTCTATGCTTCAAACAAATGCTTTCTTAGCACTGACACCAGTACTGAGAATGTCTGTGCCTTGCTAGCAAAAAAGTTAAATTTGAATTTATTAATCTCTTGGCTTAGCATTTGCACAAGTGTGCAAGTGTGAGTTACACTTTTGCTGGGTCAGAAGGGCAGTGTTGCTGTGGCCCTGAGCACAGTGTCCAATGTCACAGGTGTATCACTTGGCCAGCGTTCGTCTGAGGGACCTCTGTGCCAAACTCGATGTGAACGATGAGCTGCGCAAAAAGATCTGGACGTGCTTTGAGTATTCCCTGGTGCACTGCCCTGAAATCATGATGGAC
This sequence comes from Oxylabes madagascariensis, assembly GCA_013400675.1. Lineage (NCBI taxonomy): Eukaryota > Metazoa > Chordata > Aves > Passeriformes > Timaliidae > Oxylabes > Oxylabes madagascariensis. The sequence goes on along the minus strand of VYZR01056097.1, from coordinate 1,794 downwards.
AGACACCTGGATCAGCTGCTGATGTGTGCCATCTACGTCATGACTAAGGTAAAGTGGGAACAAAGAAAAAGCAAAAAAAAACTCTTTTAGTACTTAATATTCCCAATAATACTTCCTCAAAAAACCCCAAACCAACAAATGCACACAACCAGCCCAAGCCAAACAAAAGACCCAAAAACCTGCAGAAAAACAGCCTTTCCTGTCCATCCCCCTTAGGTTACCAACGAAGACAGATCATTCCAGAACATCATGCGCTGCTACCGGACACAGCCGCAAGCCAAGAGTCACGTGAGTAGTCACTGTTTATCCCACTGTGTAATGTGGGATCTGGTTTATTAAATGCCTTCATTCCATTTTGGGAACAGAGCACTTGGCAAAGCTACATTTAGTATTAAGGGGATGTGTTCTATGAACCATTCTCAAAAGAGAGTGGTCATACCCAAAATCCTGCTCTACTAAAAGCTTTTCATGCTAAACTGTACCTAAAATAGAAAATGTTCTTTACCTAAAACCTAAGGAGGCAGTGCCCACGGGCTGTTACTCCTCTCAGGAGCTGCATTTCGCCCTGCAGGAAGCAGTTTGGTACCAGAGTGCAGGTCTGGCAGCAGACATGTCACACGGGCAGCTGCTCCCTGACGGTCTCATGCTGCTCCTGTCCCTGCAGGTCTATCGCAGTGTCCTCATCAGGGGCCGCCGCCGCCGCCGCTCGGGCAGCAGCGACAGCAGCAGCCAGCAGAACTCGCCCACAGACAGGAGCAAAGACAGGAACAAAGAAAAAAGTGAGTGGTTCCAAATGCCGGGTGCTTGGATTTAATTCCATTTCCAAAACTATGCCTAAACTAAGTCAGATTTTGTGTTGTTTCACCCCAAACAATTCCTCCTTGGGTAAACATAGACACAATTAACTTAAGTGATAACATTTAAGAGTTACTCTAACTCAAGGTTTTTATTGCACCCACTCTAACACTTTCAAATCCCTCCCTACTTGCACTTACCTGAGAATTTGCTATGCTGGACTTAGCTCTGAATTCAGCTCACACACCAAAGAACTTTGGAGTCTTTGCAGAATGAGGAAATCTGGGCCACCCCAGGTTCACAGTTACTCTTATCACAACCACAGAGCTCTAGCAGTTTCTTTTGTAGCACTGTCTGTCTGCAGAGATAGGAACACCACCCACGGCATTGATTTCAGCATAACTGACAGCTCTGGGGGTTCTTTCCTTGATACGCGAACTGACACATTTTCCTTGATTTAACTTTTATAAAGGAAACTGAAGAAGTGATGCTGTGTATTCCTACCAGCAGTTTTCAATGTATTTAATAGATGATGGTAAAAACAGTAGGTATTAGTATTTAATGTCAGCAGGAGGTGGCAGGGAGGGAAGGCAAAAAAAATACATATATTTTGCAACTTCCCACATTGAATTAGCAGGAAGTATGACCAAGCCACATATTTCTCCTACTGACAGAAAAAGACTACCATTCTTTACTTGAAATGGTGCCAGGTGGCAACAAGAGCAAGCTCCTGCTAGAAGTATAACACAAATGCTGGAAAGCGGAGTTTCAGCTCTTTTTAATATTGCCATGCAACTCAGCTCCTACAGCAAATCCCTTGCAGTTTATCCTGTAAGAAGTTGGAAATCAACAAAGCTTTTGTGTAAGGGACAGCGCTCGGCGCTCGAAGCAGTGCTGGTGGCAGCGGGTCCCCGTTTGCCGAGGGTGGTTTTGTGTGTGTCTGTGTGTGTGGCGGCGGGCAGAGCTGGCAGTGCCCGCAGTGCCCAATCCGTGCCCGCC
>VYZR01056096.1:47737-78725 GCA_013400675.1 Oxylabes madagascariensis | reverse complement strand
ACCTGAGCTCGGATTTTGTTGCTACTTTGGAAACAAATCCTTCTTTCCAAGGGTTCAGTTGTGTGCTGGATGTTATAAAAAAGCACAATGGATGTCAACTCTGCCTTAAAAGTTGTAGGTTCAGTTTGGGTAGGCACTAACTAGATAATTGCTACCTGCTGTGGAAGAGAATGTGTTGTTATTTAATGTATGCAGATTTGGAGGAGAGAAAAAAAAAAAGCCTGATGAATAACCTCATTTTCAGGTGCAAAATGCACTTTAATTCGAGGCTGAGATTTAAAAAATGTGCATTACTCCTCCCCTGTGTATCAGCGGTGGGAAGCTCTGGTTTCTCGTTCCTGTGGAGAAAACAGGAGCTTGGCTTGTGGTTACAGAAAATGTTGGTGTTTCTTGTTTTGGGTTTTTTTCCCCCCCTTTTGGTTATGTTTTTAATCAGTTGAGCAACAATTTGCTGAAGTTTTGCCCTCTTAACTTCAGAAGGATTCTTCATCCTCATATTCCCTGTTTCCCTGCCCTTCCTTTCTCCCTTTTTGTCTCCCAGTGGATGTTGCACCTCTTCTCTCTCCCTCTGCACAAATCTGGCAGCAGAAAGGAAAAGGACCACAGGAATAGTTCTGATTCTGCTCGTTCTTATCACTTCATCACTCTTTGGAAAGTGTCTTTTCCTTGTGCTGTATTTTGAGCCTCAGCCAGCTGCGTTTCTGAGGCAGGATGGGTCAGGGTGTGTTTTATTTACCCCGTGGAGAATTTGAGATGGTGGATAAGGGTGCCTCCTCCTTCTCCCTGTCCTCTCCACGAGTGCTTGAGATGTTGTCTGGGAGAAAAACGATGGCAACTTTTGATACTGGTATCATCCAGTGCCTCTCAGAGTGTGAAAGTTTTATATCCTTTTACCCTTGTTTCTCCATCTCTGCAGCTCTTCCTCAGTGCAGCGAGTCTGACAAAAGTTTCCTTTATCTCGTGCTGATTTCTGTGTGCAGATGAAGCACTGCAGATGTTTGAGATCGGGATCTGCTGCAGAGGTTATTATTTTTCCTAGACACTGGGAATGGAGAATACAAAGGATAAAGACATACTAAGCTGACCAGAACCATGGAGGTTTTAATCTTCGTGCTGGGAAGTCTCTCCCACAGCAAAGAGCTGGTGGTACAACCTGTTGAATAATTTTAAATACCGTTCTCTTACCTTGTGATACCGTAACAGCATTTCCTGTGTTATTTGGCAGCTGAAATGTTGTGGGAAAAGATTTCTGTCACTCCTGGTTATTGTCCTCTGCAAGGCAGAAACCTTCCTTGCTTGTGGGCTGCTGCTGGCAAAATTACAGTCTAAATCCTCCCAGCCCTGAAAGAAAGGAGGTGTGGAAATGCAGGGATTGAATCCGGTGGTTCAGGGAAGGTTTGTGCCAGGTGAGGAGCTGGGCTCCTCCTCTGCTTCATCCTTTACTGAATTGGTGCTGGTACAAGTTATTTAATGCAGCCTCAATTTCCAGCTGTCGTTGCCAAGCTGTGGTTTGGCTCCTTCCTCCTCTCACTGACAACGTGATGGGGAATCTGTGAAACCATTTCCAAGGATTCTAGAGTTTCCCTAAGCTGTGGCTGAGGGACAAAAAGCTGGCTCCTGCAGCGAGGAAACCTTCCTTACATCTCAGAACTGCCCTGTGTGCAGGGGTGGAGGGGCTGAGAGCTGTTCCAGCCGGGTTTGTGACAGCATCCTGGCACCAAAATTCCAGCATTATTCAAGGATGGGATTCATGGAGCTGCCTGGCGAAGCTGGGATGTGCACCCGAACATCCCAGAGCTGTTCTGGTACTGTAGCCCTGGTTTAATGTTTTCGGTTTCGGGAAATTCCTTTCCCAGGAAACTTTCTGCAAACAAGAGAAATGTTTTTGTAACTGTACCTATGTTTATCCATTCTTTCTCACAGGAGAGGTTTCTTGATGTCCCTCTGTTTTAACCAATGTGATTGAAGAGGTTTGCCTTTGTTTCACCAATCAAATTGGTCTGTGTAAAATACTACATAAGAGTCACATCTCAAAAAATAAACTGGATTTTTCTAGCCTTCTGATAGAGAGTCGTGTGGGAATTAGAGACAGGAAAGAATTGCTCCCACACGCTGAGTCGTGCTGCAAAAGAAGAACTTTTATTTACATCTTTGACATTTTATAGAATTCCAAAGGGATCAGTGGATTGGAGGGTGAAGCTGCCACCCCTCCAACACACTGGTCAGACCAACAGTCTGTCAGCTCTCTCCTCCTCCATGAAAATATGAAAACAAACCATTTGTTGATACTTAAAGTGTGGGAAAACTCCTGGTACATAAAAAAAAAACAATTTTCTCAGAAGGCTGAAATCAGGGCAACAGGAAAAGATCAGCAGCTAGGAGCCAGCTAAAGTCTCTCAGACTCAGAAATATCAGGCCCACACCCTCCCTCCCTCTGCAGCACCTGGGTAACATCACCATGTCGTGATCTCACAGATCTTTACAAAACCTCGCAAAACAGAACTAACCAATATTTTTTGTCTCAACCCAGGTGTGGAATGGAGACAGGAAAGAACTGCTCCCACACGCTGAGTTGTGTCAGAAAAGAAGGAACTTTATTTCCATCTTTGACATTTGATAGAATTCCAAAGGTGACAGTGGATTGGAGGGTGAAGCTGCCACCCCTCCAACACACTGGTCAGACCAACAGTCTGTCAGCTCTCTCCTCCTCCATGAAAATATGAAAACAAACCATTTGTTGATACTTAAAGTGTGGGAACTCTTGGTACAGAAAAGAAAAACAATTTTCTCAGAAGGCTGAACTGAGCAACAGAGTCTGTGCCATTGTTGAGCATTAAACAACAACATGGCACCGCCAAACCTGGGTTTGCCAATGGGCCAGGATGGTGCCATCACCCCCAAAGCTCTGTGCTGGGTGTCAGCTCCTTGTGTTCCTGCCTCTTCTGGCCTTCCCAGATGAAACAGGAGCATTGCCTGGGAGCAGCTGAAAGTGGCAGGCTGCTGTTTGGGTTGATTAATTTATGAAGCTTGTAAGTCATTTTCTGTAATAATTACCCAGGTTGAAAATGATTAAAATTCGGCATCAGCCGCTTCTTATAGTCAAGTTTGTGCTGCTTTATGTGGTAGGTGGAATAATTTCCTGTAAGAGCCCATTTAAAAGCTTTCTTGAAGAGATCAGCAACTGTCATCTTTATTTCTACTATTCTCCTTTTCTAATATTTGTATTTCTACTCCCACTTCAACGTATTTGGACTATGATACCTCGTTGGGAGTGAAAGGGGAGATAAAGACTGAGCACAACAAGGTTTGTTCCAGGAACTCCAGACCTCCTTGAACTAATTCCAGTGGCTGTAACTCATTAGCACAGCTTAAATTTGGATCTGCTGTGCATCATTCCGTGTGGTTTTAATCCTGGATTTTTTTTAAATGAAGGACTTCTGGCAAATTCAGAATTGTTTTGTCACAAAGCAAGAATTACATGGATGCTATCAGTCAGCAGCCTGAAAACAATCACAAAGGAGTTTTTTTATGACAAATTGTGTGAAGCTGTTTTTTGTGGGATGGTGTAGAGGCTTTTTATGAGGGCTTGTGGACTGACCCTTCTCTGGCAGCTCTTGTGTCCAAACTTGACTGATCCAAACAGCTTTGGTTGTATTTCTAGGGGTATTTTCAGCTACTAAAAAAAATATTAAACTCTATCCAGTGTTCTAAACCTCTCCTCTGAGCTTAAAGGTGAGGAATATTGTCTCTGTATGCTTCCTTTAGGTTGGAACAAGAGTCTCGAATCTCCACAGATGCATAGAATTATGGAGGTTGGAAAAGATCTGAGGTCACCAAGTCCAACCATCAGCACGGTCACTGTCCAGCCGTGTCCTCAAGTGCCACATCCACTCATTTTTGGAACATTTCCAGGGGTGGTGATCCCACACTTCCTTGGGCAAGACCTGAGGCTTCCCAGCTGGAAACCACTCCTCATCTGAATGTGCTTCCTGTGGCCTTTAGAGTCAGAGGCAAAAGCGATTTTCTGGGCACTCTTGGACCTTCTTTTTCCATCTGCTCAACTCCTTTTGCCCTTTTGGTTTCTTGTCGCTGTTGAATAGATTTGGGGGAGTGATTTATCCATTTTCTGTATGTCAGGGTGCCCCAGACTCTTGTAATTACTTCACAAACCAATAAAGGAATAGAACATTCAGTGGATGGTAGTGCAGGTTTCGTTGATCAGTTGGCTCATGAGGAGTTGTGGGGATGCAGCTGCTGCTGTGAAATGAGTTTTTGGGGTCAGGACCACCCTGAGTTACTCAGCATTGCACCTTGGAATAGCTTGGTTTTTTAGGGGGAGTGGAAAGTGTGATTTTGGGCTCTTCTGTTCTTACAGCATCCATCACTACCTGTGGTAACCCCTAAACATATGTTTGATTTTTAAACAAAGCCCCCCAGATGAGTGGTCTGAAGATTTATTGGCCTGAAGTCCTCTTGTGCACTGCCATAACCTTTGCTGGATTCCATTTGGTGACAAACTGCAGTTTTTTAGGGCTTTTTTTTTTTTTTCAGAGCTGGGTTTTCCTTTTTCATTTCCATGAACAGCTGACATTTCCCTCAGAGGAGCGTGGTGCTTCCCTTAGCGCTCCCGATAAAGGGGCTTTCTTCAAAGCCTCTCGCAAAACAAAAAAAGCCATTTTCACAATGCTGGGAGGGGGAGAAGGAGAGTGAAAGAATCGACAAAAAAAAAGCCCCAGATCCCTTTCCAATCCGCTGGTTCCGTGGCACAGCTGAAGTTTACACTAATTAGAAATCATCTGGAGGCCCTGCAGCAGATTGAGTCTTCGGCTGGAAGTGCTTCCTGACAGGTGGTTCAGCACAAAGCAACATCACAATTACCTAACCCCCTGTTTGATTTGTGTAAACCCTCATCGCTACTCACATTATTTAATGAACTATGTGCTTCCCCCGGCCTCCCTGCAGAACACAGCGCTCCCTTCCAAATCTGCAGCCTGTGCGCTGGGTTTAACCCTTCTGTTCCGAGGTGAGGGAACGACAGCGTGAAAGAGGAGGTGAAAACTGGGAGTTAAAAGCTGCAAGTTCTTGTGGTAGGAAGATCAGAGAATCACTGACTTGTTTGGGTTGGAAAGGACCTTGAAGTGATCCCATTCCACCCCTGCCATGGGCAGGGACAGCTTCCACAACCCCGGGTTGCTCCAAGCCCCGTCCAACCTGGCCTTGGGCACTTCCAGGGATGGGAAAGGTGTGTGATGTTTGAAATTTTAGTTGTGTAGTCAGGGGGCTGTATTTTACCCTCTAGATTGGAGGGGTTCTCTTTAGCTCAGCTGCATCTCATTGCAAACTCTTCTGTTGTGGACTGGAGGATTTAACTCTTGAATGGATAAGGCAAAACTTGAGATGATTGCTCTGAGATTTTTCCCAATATTTTAACAAGTCTGGTGCAGATTCTGCGGTTACTGTGACCATTCACAATCGGAAGGAGAAAGATACGGGTTCTGCTGGCCATGAAGGGTTTCCTGAGCTTATCAGAACTCGCTGTATCTCTGCAGGTCTTGTCTCAAATGCCCTCAGGGTTACGGACTCTCTGTCCTCGGAGTTCTCTCAGAGCCTGGCTGCTTCAGCCCCACGGGAGGTGTTTCATAAACTGAATTTATGCGGAGTAACACAGCTGCAGAATGGGCTGTGACCCATAGAAGTATTCCCTCTCATGTAGTTCAGCCTCTGATGTGATTACACTCTTCAGCAAACACATATATTGAAATTCTCCTTCCAAGTGAACTTGGCTGTTTGCTGTTTATTACGAGAGAACCTCTCAGTGGAGCAAATGAAGTAAAAATTTGAATCCACAGGCATGGAGAGAGACCTATTTCGTGCTGTTTGCTTCCCTCCCAGACTTGTATTAATCAGTCATTATTTCTATTTGGTTCTTTTTGCAAATAACTTGAACTTTATATCTTTCAGAAAAAAAATCAGAGTGACTTCCACAATTCCAGAATTATGACTCAGAGCTACAAATGATGAACCAGATGAAGTAATAATATACAGAAAGGTGGTTTTTTTTAGAAGCAGTTATGAGCATTGGGTGGGTTATTTAAATGTTCATGTCATCTTTTATTTGGGTGGTGTTACATGAACTCAGGAGGTAAAAGGCTTTTTATGGAACGTGTTTGCTGCCTCAGCTCCTTGTCAAAAAGTAGGTTTGACGAGATCAAGTGAAAAGGACACCCTCACAAGTAATATTAATTATACAGTTTCATTTTCTGTGTCATAGATGGAATTAGCAGGTCAGGGCACACTTGGAACCACAGAGTGGTTTGGGTTGGAAGGGACCTTAAAGCCCACCCAGTGCCACCCCTGCCATGGTGACACCTTCCACCATCCCAGGCTGCTCCAAGCCCTGTCCAACCTGGCCTGGGACACTTCCAGGGATCCAGGGGCAGCCTCAGCTTCCCTGGGAAGCTGTCCCAGAAGAATTTCTTCCCAAAATCAAATCTAAACCTTCCCTCCTTCACCTTAAGGCCATTAGGGCCCAGGACTCACACTGGTGTGACCATCTTGGACATGTTGGTCGTGAGGGAAGAACGAAGTGGGAATGAGCAGGAGAGTCTGAACATTAATTCCAAGGGTAGCAAAGAGGGCTGTGAAAATGAGAGGCAGCCCCCAGGCACAGCTCTGCTTCTCCCAGTGCAAACCCACCCCTGATGTGGCCACACCAGGAAGATGGAGGAGAATATTGGTTATCTTTGGGGGGTTTTTAGCAGATCCTGCTGATTCTCGTCAGGGAAGGGGTGTGACAGAGCAGCAGGAAGGGACATGATGGGCTCACTCTGGAGTGCCTGGGTTCCAGGTGAGTCCCTCACTCCCCTCACCCAGCTGGATCGCCCAGGTGGGCGTTTGCCCCACAAATTCCAGCGATTTTGGCAAAGTTTCCCCGGCACGCCTGAAGGCTGGACTGGAACCACTCAAGCTGTGAGGTGTGAGCAGGCTCAGGGCGTCTCTGAGCTGTCAGAGGGACATGTGTATTTGGAGGCCCCAAATCTGTGCATCTGCTCGGCAATATTGTCTGAGCCACCCCTGTGAGGCAGGGAAATTACTCATCCTGCACACAGGGCCATTTATAGACCTCTGCCAGATTGGAACCTGACAGAGTGGTGGGATGAGCAGCTCCTCAGATGCTGGCTGCAACGCTGATTGTTAAAAAAAAAAAAAAAAATACATTGGCGGATTAAATTATTTGCCAAGTCGAAGTCAAGTCGCGTACCTAAAGTGAAAAAGTGTTTTGTAGCATTAAATTAATGAAATTGCATTTAAAATGCGGAGCCCTCCCAATCAGAGGTGCCAATATCCATATTTCCCCTGAAACTGTCGGAGTTTTAGGGCAACAAATGTGCATAGGTGTGTGGATACAGAGCTGAAATTCTCAATCGCCCCTCCTGTGCCTGTTGCAGCGAGGGCTGAATGAATTCACGCAAAGCTGATCTCTTTCCAGGGTTGTTTCCCTTTCTCTGATGAGTTGTATTGTGGAGGAAATTGCTCTTTGATTTTTGCCCTCTTCAGCAGCTGCTCTCCTCACCGAAGAAGTGCCCGCTGGAGTGCCAGCACCAGCTCAAGATCAGGCTCAAGAGCAGCACTGCCGCTAATCAGCCTCAGTTCATTTGGAGCCTAATCCACTGCCTATTGAAGCCATTGCAAAAATTCTCTTTGACCTGGGCAGGCTCCGCGGCAGCCCAAGCCCGGGTTTCATGACTAAAACAGCTTAAAAAAAACCCCCAATGGAGAGGAAAACTCGGTGGAATAGCACAGCTGGCAAATCTGCTTGCATTTGCTTCCACCAAACAAATGGGTGATTTTGAAGAATAGCGAGGTTTAAGTGGTGCCAGTGTTTGCTGTCGCTCTGAGATTTCACACTGTCAGCTGCTCGCACTGGGCTTTATTTTAGAAACCATGGAAAGGTGAGGCCTTCTTCTGCCAGCTGGAATAGGATCTAACTTGTCTGATCAGGGAAAAAAAAAATGATGCTGGCAAAATACGAGTGGCGTTTTTATCCTGTGCAAATGGATCAGCAGAAGGTGGGGGTTCTTTTTCAATTTATTTTTTTTTCCATGCCTTGTTCTTTATTCCTGCTGATGTGAGCCTTGTGTTGGGAGGCAGGGGAGCAGCTGAGGGGCTGGGCATGCACAGGGGGAATTTCCTGAGCACAGGATGCACAGGAGCTGAGCTGGGGCAGTGACCTGCAGGGAGATCAGCGGAGAGTCAGTGATCACACCCTGCTCTCTGTGGGGCTGAGAATTCCAAGGAATTCCTGTTGGAATAATAAGGTGGAAAAATTAATGTTAATTAAGCTTAGCTTTGTCACCCTAAATGCTGCAATTTTCAATCTCATTCCTGCAGTTTTTTTCATACATATAACCCAAGGATTCTCCAATAGACCCTAGATTTTATTTTCACTAAACACTGGTGGATGAGCTCATGCTCCTTGCCAAGGTTGTGTCTAAATTGCTCAACATTTTAAATAAAAACAAGTTTTTATTCAATGTGCTTGGTGAACATCACGGTAGGATGTCTGAGATACTGTAGCACCACCTGCTAAACTCATAATTTTGGGTTTTTTCCAATTAACCTACATGGCTACATTTGCTTCTCCCAGGAGAGCATGATCCAGCTGCAAAGAGTGAATATCCCTCTATTTATGGAAGTGATCTTTGACAGGAATTAATATTTATCAATGAAAGGCAAATTTAGAGAGTTCAGTGTCTTTATCCCTGGTGCAGATCAGGGTGAGGAGAGTCCTGCCTGCTTGACTGGCTCTGAAATCGTTGGAGATCTGTAAATTCAGCTCTAATCTTCCTATAGGGAAATGTAACTGTTAATATCCAAAGCCTATTAAAAAGGGATTTCACATCTTTGGAAGTTATTATCGAATCTCAAAGATGTGAAACCCATTTTTAATAGGTTTTGAACTTTATAGGCTCTCTGTAAGGAAATAATATTGTGATGTGGTTTAAAGCTTGTGAAGTACATTTTCTTCCCCTTTTATAACAGTTGTTTTAAAGGGGTGATTTGCCCGTTGTTTGAGGAGGTTTTTTTATGTTCTCCCTCTCCCCCCCTCTTTTTTTCCCCCCTCAGTGAACAGATTTTTATGTAACAAAAATTTCATAAGCACTGGGGATCATGGAAATCACCTAATTCATTGGAGAGATCTGCTATTTCCATAAAAATCCCTTTTTTCTCCCCCCTCCCTGCCAGTCCCATGAGTATTCAATGGCATTGGCGTTTTCCTTACTGCGTCTTCATCATAAATTCTGTAATATCAGTAATGTACTTGGAGATACAGTAAATATACTTATTATAGCAACTGCAATCCAGCTTCAGTAATTAGCCATGCTAATTACAGTTGGGATGTGGGCTGGGAGATGGTGTGCTACATTAAAACCAGAGAAATTAAACCATAGCCGGCTGATAGAACTATTATGTTCTTTTGGGGCCCGCAGATCTTAGTGAGGCATTAGCTAATTAAAAACGTCGGGATAATTCCTGAATAAACCATTAAAGCTAAAGGTTACTTTCACACTTGAATGGTAGATGTCAAAATGAGGGTTTTTTCCCCTTATTTGTGGCCCTTGTGGAATGTAGATTGAAAAATATCGAGCATGAAAAAAAAAAATCCTTGGTTTATAATGGCAGAAATTTGTGATGGCGGAAGGATTTTGGAAAGGCTTTTCCTGCGTGGTCGGTTTTCAGCTTTGGCTGCCTAAAGGGGCTGGAGAGGGACTTTGGACAAGGCTTGGAGTGACGGGACACAGGGAATGGCTTCAAACTGGCAGAGAGGAGGTTTAGATGGGATTTTGGGAAGGAATTCCTCCCTGGGAGGGTGAGGAAGGGCTGGGATGGAATTCCCAGAGCAGCTGTGGCTGCCCCTGGAACCCTGGAAGTGCCCAAGGCCAGGCTGGACGGGACTTGGAGCAGCCTGGGACAGTGGGAGGTGTCCCTGCCCATGCCAGGGGTGGGAATGGGTAATTTTTAAGGTCTCTTCCAGCCCAAATCATTCTGGTTCCTGTGATCTCTTTGTCTTGGGACTCCTCAAGTGACCAGTGAAGATTCCATGACTTTGTAGATCCCAAGAGAGGAGCAAGGACTTGGATCCAGCTGTGGGCTCCATGTTGGGAAGGAAATGGAGGCAGAGCAGTTGGAGGGGGTTTGGCAGGGCTGTGGCAGGAGCTCTGTGTCCTCTTCCAGCCCCACTTTGGCTCAGCTGCCCTCGAGTGGTGCCTCTGGGCTCCAGTGAAACTCTTTAAGGGACATTAAGTTTCGGACACGGCTCCAAGACCGGTGTTTAAGCACCACTACCCACACTGCCCCCATTCCTTCCTCCTCTCCGTGCCCAGCCTGCCTCAGCTGGGGGGGACCAAACCAAAACCAGCTGAATCCTTTTGCCGTTTTCTTTGACTGTTTCACTGAAATATCCACCACAGCCTGAAAGAATTCCCTCCTTGAGTCCCAAGCCAGACCCTAAATGAGACACTGAAATCCATGAGGAGGTTTTTCCATAGGAAATGCTGCAGGAGTCTCAGGCATCAGCATCCCCCAAATCCAAACACCACATCTGCCAGGCTCAGAGAGGAGTCACGTCCTGCAGGTCACAGTCCCTAAGCCAGCCTCGGGTCGCTGGAGGTGGTTTCCTGGTCTAGATATCCAAGGATTTCCACAGCAAAAGTGAGGAGAGGAGAAGTCACCTCCCCTCCACCCACCTCTGCCCTGCAGAGAAGTGGGACATGAAACCTCTCCATCCCCACCAGCCCNCACCCTCCAATCCACTGATCCCTTTAGAATTCTATAAAATGTCAAAGATGTAAATAGAGTTCCTTCTTTTCCAGCACGACTCAGCGTGTGGGAGCAATTCTTTCCTGTCCCCTTTCCACAACAGGGTGAAACTTAGATTTAAGATTTTGGTGTCTAGTAATACATGTGAGATGAGATGGAGGACTTTGGGCGTTGTCTAAATCCTTCTTCTTCATCATTTTCTTCCTTCTTCTTCATGGGTTTAGGGGGTTTTCTGTAATTGGGTGCAAAAGGCCCGCATTGTGGGCCTTGGGTGGTCATTATTGGGTCAAAAACATAAATAATACAGGTGTCACTTTGTTATTGGAGGATTATCACTTAAATAACGTTGGAAAGAATTAGAAGGCAGAGATAAGGAAGCCAAACCCATCACAAATGGTGCCCTGTGTCAGGAGAAGGACCTGCTAGTGCCAGGTCAGGACCTCTCTGAAGGAAGAAGCAGCAGAAAGCTGGGAAGAAAAGAAGAAAAAGTCCCCGGGGAAAAGAAAAACAGCACAGATCCCAAAAACCCGTGTCTGCTGGTCAGGGGTGGGAATTTCAGAGACGGAGAGAGAAGCTGACGGTAGCAGTCAAGTAGGACTTCTTTTCTAAAAAGGGCAGGAAAAAAGGCAATAAATTATAACAGAGCTGCCGAAATGGGTCAGCGTTATTCCTGAGCTCCAAGCCGGCTGCTTTATTTTCCTTTCCCTCCGTCGTTTGTTTGTTTGAGCAGATAAGAGAGCAAAGACTGAGGAGGAGAAGCGCTTTGTTGTCTGAAAAAGAGAAATAGTGTAAGAATGCAGATCTGAAATGCAGCTCTCCTCCCACTCAGTTTGAATTGGAGTTTTGCTGTGGGTTTCCACGAGGATTTTTTAGTAATTCCCTGTTATCGTCATTCTCCTGTTCAGCAAATGGATGTTAAGAAAAGCAAAAAGCTGAAATAAAGAAGAAACTTCAGTTAAGGGTTTGAGCCACGAAGTTTCAATTAGCCTGTGACTCTGAGGCAAGCTCACCATCTTGTTTTAAGTTAGTTTGGGGGAAAAAAAAAAGTCCTAAAATTAGCAAAAAAATTAAAATATGTTGGTGGCTGACTCAGCGTTATGAAGCAGAAACTTCTTTGGTGTCATCTGAGGGATTCTTTTAAGACAAATCCCTTTAGTAAAGTGAACTAATTCTGTTCCAGGCCTGCTGCTGCCCATCCTTCAGAAGGATGGGCTGGATATTGAATGAAAAAACCAGAATTCTGGAGTTGGTCACTTTATTTTAATTATAAGATGCTAAAGGATGAGGCAGTGCTGCTCTTAAAACCTTAAAACCAAAATCCCACTAAGCAAAAGGAAACCCTAACCCACAGCACAGAGGGTTTTGTTTGAGGTGGTGAGGAAATATTTTGTTTTCCATTTATGAATCTAAGGATCTTTAGGATCAAAGTCAACTTGCAGCAAATGCAGGTGATAATTTAGAAGAAAATAGCAAACAAACAGAGGTGCTCAAAAATCCTTCCAGGGCTTTTCTCCCCTCCTTGCTTCTGTTTGTTTTTGTGCAGCTGAGAGGTTTTACGGCAGTTTTAATTCAAACCCATCATCCAGGTACAAAAGAAGAGTCGAAATCTGGCAGGGGTGGAGAAGAACTGGGAGGCCAGATGGCAGGAAACATAAAACTACAGAAAACAAGCAAAGGGAGAGCTTAAAAGAGATTATGTCTTGTGTCCATAAACAAATTGGCAGAGGAAAGAGTCAGACCTTTAAAAAGAGAGTGGTGTTTCTTCAGAGAAGGCGGACGTTGCTAAAAACCCCTCATTTTGCCTTTTTAAAGGCGAGCATTGAAAGGCATTGCTAAATCTGTATTTCTGAGGGTGAATGGGTAGCAGCAGTCGAAACAGAAATGAGATCGTGATGGGAAAGGGGATCCAAAATTGAAAACAGCACAAAATGATGGAAATACTGGTGAAATTTGATAATATTTCGGTGGAGGCAGTGGGTTTAAGGAAGGATGAGGAAACTGCAATCAGTAGGTGAGGGAGGAGAACGTCAAGGATGTTCCAAGGACACGGAACTTCCCGTCTTGAGGTCTGAGATGGGAAGGCTCCAGCACAAGGGGCTGAGGGAAAGGATTTTCTCCAAAGCTGTGAATCCCTAAACATTCAGCAGTGTGTTCAGAACAGGACATTCCTGGTAGAGCCAAACCTTTTTAAAATAATCCCCGACAACTGCCAGGTGCTGAGTCCTTTACCTGCTTTACCTAAATGTGACAAAATTATCCCAGGACTGGGGAATTATCATGCGGCTGATAATTAGGGGAAGGAGTGTCTGGGCCTGATATTTCTGAGTCTGAAAGATTTTTAGCCTGCTGGCAGCTGCTAATCTTTTCCTAAGGGAAAATTTCTCAAAAGAAAGTTTTTTTCCAAAAAAAAAATTNGAGCTTCTTCTCAAAACAATCTTGGCAAACAATTACCTTTTCCCAAAACAATCTCTCCAGGTGGTGTTTTCGCCTTTCTAGTTCTGTTTCTCCAGTTTAACCACTGGGATTAGAGAGGTGTCGTTCCTATTCACCAATCATGTTAAGTCCGTATCAGAACACCTTATGAAGAGTAGTAAGAATTAGACAGTAAAGCCTTCTTTCTATGCTCTTTGACTTCTGAAATATTTAGAGTCTCTCATCTTTTTCTCGTGTCCTACGACAGGAGTGGAACTTCTTGGAATTTCATCTGCTAGCACTGGATATTTAGGAATTACTGGACTAGTTATTCAAACTTGTGATATATCCACAAGGAAAAAAGTAAGAGTGAAAAAAAAAAGAATCCCCAAGTTGGATCATGTTTTGTTAACCTAATGCTTTATTAGAGACACATTACAGGAAGTTAATTTGTTTAAAATGCACTTATTAAGTTTGACTCCATGTCATGAAAAATAGATTATTAGCTCTGCCTTAAAGCAGCTTGAAATAAATGGATTAATCTTGTCGCTTCTTTCTCCCCCTCTCATTGTGATGTTTTAATGTGTCTGTGAATGTCTTCTATTTATTTTAAATAATTTGATATGACGCAGCAGTCAGCTGCTCTTCCTCTACTTTCAAACCTCCTTTTAATTTCCAAGGTGCATCCCTGGCTCTTCTCTCTCCAATTTAGGTCTGATGGTCACTGGGAAATGTCTGTGCTCACTGGAACTCCTGAGGAGGTCACTTTGTCATGGAAAAATGTGCTTTAATTGANTTTTTAGGTAGCCCCAAAATTCCCCCAATGAACCACTGGAGGCTTCATCTAGGAGAGGGGGGGGGCTGCAAACTTGATTTTCCCTTCGGGATGATCTCCAAGGGGTGGATTCAGCCTTGTTTTGGGACCTGAGGAAAGAGGGAAAAGGCAATATTTTAATGCAGGCTCCCCTGTGCTTACAAAGGTGGTGTCTGGGAACGCTTTGTGAGCTTTAATGTGGCTCTGGGAGCTCCCAGCGGTTCCTGACGTGATAAATGAAAAGAACACATCAAAGCAGGCAGGTGGGAATGTTTTATTCCCACAAGTTTTCCCTCAGTGGGCAGTCCAACATCCCAGATGCCAGATGGGTGGAAAATCTCAGTCCATCACGCGAGGCTGCGCCGGAGCAGATTTGTAAATCCGTTTTACATTTGGACATTTCCATTAGCATTTTCCTCACATCATTGTCAGGCCCAACCCATCTGGAGCTAATTTGAAAAGCAGAGGTTAATGGTCACAAAAGATGACTTGGACCAATTAACTGGAATATTTATAAGTTCTGTCTCTGTGTGAGCTTCGATTATAAATATTATTTTCACTTATCTGGCGCTGGCAATAATAGCAATGTTTTAGCTATTAAGTTATTAGCATAATTTGCATTACAGATACACACACAATCAAAATTTGGGGGAGATTGCTGTTTGTCAAAGGATGCCTATTCTCTAAAGCAGATTCTTTTCAACTCATAAGGAAAAATAGAGATTATTTGAGGCACATCAAAGCTGTTGTAATCTCTGTGCATGGGGATTTACTCTCCTTTAAAGTTCCTGCTCTGGAACTCCCTGACTTTGAATGGATCTCTGACTATTTGGATGTTTATAACAACAAAACCATGAATCATTCGCCTTCCATTTGCTCTTTTCTCAAGTTTCATTTGCGAGATCTGAAGCAGCAAATTAATTGGATGGAGGGATTGGTTTAAAAGTCAATGTCACGGTGACAACTGGCAGTTTGTGCAACTTTCCCAAGTGCCCTCTTGCTGCAAGCTGGGAAGTTTTTCCTCTTCTGTCGTGAGAAAGAAAGGAATTGAGAAGGAAGGAAAAGGAAAATCCTCTCTCCTGTCTTCAACACCTGCTCTGCTTGACCCACATTTCCTTTCCTGCTGCCATGGGTGGAACCGCACGTGTGGAATTTTGTGTTTTTCTCTGTTCAGGCTGTGTAGGGAAGGAGAGGTTTTCTTTGTCACTGAGCCTCTTAGGATGTTGTGCTCCAGCAGACAGTTCACGTTTTGTAGCTGCTGAATTGTAGAAAAGAAAATGTCTCAGCGCTGGGCTGATTCTGATTCATAAAAATTAAGATTTCAAGGTGGTTAGTGAAGCAGTGAATTAAAGAAATCTAAATAAATGGGTTATTATGACACTTTGAGGGGAACTCTTAAGCCCAGGAAAAATTCTTCTAGTAGATGTTGATATTTTTCACTTAATCTGGTTGGTAAAACAGTACAGAAATCTTTTTATAGTCCTACAAACAGAACATTTAATTGTGTTCAAGGAGGAAAATATCTTACGGATGTGTTGCTGTTCGTTCTCTGCGAATGGAAACAAGATGTATCCAACTGGAAGTAAGGGAATCTTAATTTTTAACCCAAACCTTTGGGATGTGAAGAGGCCGTTCAATACATTGGGAAATGCAGGAGGTTTGTTTTATTCCAAATTATCCCAGTTTAAGGTCCTTCTGCTGCCTGTTCTTTGCACTGGTGACTGCCAAGATGCATTAAAGCAATTATCACAGATTCAGGGGATCATTTAGGTTGGAAAAGACCCTTAAGACGGAGTCCAAGCAAAACCTAACCTTGCCAAGTCCGGCACTAAACCACGTCCCTTGGTGCCACATCTGAGTGAGGCCATTAATAATGAAATAGTCTCATAACTTCTGATGAAGAGTTGCAAAAGTTTTGCATTTCTAACCAAATTAGGAACATCTCATGGTTGGTTGGTTGGGTTTTTTTGTAGTATGAGCGCTTAGAAGGGATTTTTGGGTCTCACTTTAATTTTATGATGTGTTATCAATATTGGCTTTAATGAGTTTTTAAAATGCACATTGTCGAAATCAGCAGAGCAGGCAGCAGAGAAAGCTTCAGCAGTAACAAGAACAAGCTGGAAACTTTGTGTGAGACCCAAGCACCGTTCCCAGGATGGATTTTTGCACTCCTTGTCCTGTCCAGCACTGGCTGGGTCAACACTGGAAAATTTCCATTGACTGTGTGGGCAGACATGATCAAGGATGAAGAATTCCAGACCTCTCTATTTAATTTCTAGATATTGTGAGGCATTTGGAGTGTCTTTATGGTGGTGGTTTTAAAATTTTATTTTTATTCTGACTCTTCCAGGCTCAGAAGTTGATCATAGCGTGTGGTAGGAATTATTTGCTCTGATTCTTTGGCTTGCTCTGGATCCTCTGAGCATGATTATTGTTGTTAACAGGGCTTTTGAAATATTAGCTTTTGTTGACAAAAACTTGGTACAGCATCGTGTTTGTGTGCAGGTGGAGCTCAACAGACTTGACTTGAAGGTGTTGT
Source organism: Oxylabes madagascariensis (assembly GCA_013400675.1). Classification (NCBI taxonomy): domain Eukaryota; kingdom Metazoa; phylum Chordata; class Aves; order Passeriformes; family Timaliidae; genus Oxylabes; species Oxylabes madagascariensis. The sequence goes on along the minus strand of VYZR01056096.1, from coordinate 62,139 downwards.
GACAACGCCAGTAGAAAAATCTTCATTTACAAGGAGGGAATGGGAATACTTTGGAAGTTCAAAGCACGTCATTTGTCCCTGAGTGTCACCTCCCGTCTCCGTCTGTGTCAGGCTGGTGACAAAAACAGGGAAAGCTTCTCCTGATCCTTTTGTTGCTGTAATTGTGCCTCGTGGCGGGTGACACCTTTGGCTCTTACTTGTCTTTAGGTGGTGACTTCCACTCCTGGCAGGGAGGAAACAAAATTGGATCAGAATTCCTTGATTTTCCATGTGCTGTCACTTCTCCTCAGGGGAGAGAATCTTGGTGTAATTGCTAAAATATTTGGCTTTAAGGTTGTGTGGTTTATTCAGGATCCTTTATTATAATTGTGCCTTTTATGTCCATGAGTAACCTTTAATTCCATCAGAAAATCAACGTAACACCCACCAGGACTTTTGCTTTTCCTCATATTTACACGCTTTTTTACCTAAATGCAGTGGGACTGGTTTCAGGTGTAAATGTTGGCCTTTGTTGGAGGTACTAAATTAATTTTTTATTTATCTTTTCACTGAAAAGATTTGGGGGGAATCAGCATCTGTATCCCTGCTGCTGTTCCCCTCACAAACAGAGCAACTGTGCATCCTGCAAAGCTGGAAATTCTGATTTACACAGTGATTTTGTGTTAAAACAGTGCTTAAAAACCAGCTGGGCTTCTGCCCTTCAGTTTGGCTGTGCAGATTATGAAGGACAAAGCAGATTAGATGAAATCTTTTAATTTGAATTATAATCCACACTCTTACTTTATATTGAAAACTAAACCACAGGGTGGTAAATTTTGAGCAGGTCGAAGAAATAGTCCAGTCATTTTAGCCAAGTGAGTCAAAGTTTTCTGTTAAGTTCGAATTTATTGAGCTGGAAAAGCAGATTTTCCTGCCAAATAACCAAATCCCATTTCTTCAGATTTTGACTCCCAACTTCCTTAGCTGTTACTTGCAAAACACTTTGAATTATCAAGTTGAGAGAAATCACTTTTAACAAACACCTTAAGGATCTTCAGTGGCTTGATCACAATAAAAAAGTTGAAGCAGTGGTGGAAAGTCTTGCTGGTATATTTTTGAGCAGATTTCCAGAGTGGAAAAGAGAATGTCTGCCAACACTGAAAATCTTGAGACTCCAAAACCCTGGCCTGGTCCAGTTTGAGCTGGTAAATCCACTGTGACTTAGCAAATCCTATCGTTACAGAAAAAGGCCTAAAAATTCAAACCAACCAAACCCAGAACTCCAAAAATGCTACTTGAAGATCTCTGAAAAAATGTTCCTGGTCACAAAACCCTTACATTACTCTGTTGATTTACTGAAGAAGTGGGGGGGGGAAAAAAGCATTCGAGATCAGGTAATCATAAATTGTCAGGGTTGGAAAAGACCTTTAAAATCGAGTCCAACACCCACTGTGTCCAGCACTAAACCATGTCCCCAAGTGCCTTTTTAACCCTTTTTAATGCTCTGTTGCAGAGACTTTGCATCATTAGAAACCACCGATGTGAATGTTCCTTATTTTAGAGCTCCCGATGCCTTTTTTCCCCTTAAATCTAAAATAAAGCTGTGGAGCCAGGCGGGAGGGAGGAATTGTGCCATGGCCTTTGCTCCCCACTCCTCCTCTTCCTCCCTCCTGCTGGAGTAGCAGCTGGGGAGAGCGGCAGGGAAGGAGGTGGGTGCTGCAGGGAGCAGAAGGAGCTCTGGGCTGGGTGAGCATCCAGCAGCTTGGGCTGGAGTAGCTGAGCTATTTTTAACCCAGAGAAATACGTTAAATTCATCAAAAAAATAAAAGAAAAAGAAAAAAAAAAACCAAAAAAAAACCCCACTTTTTTTTTAGGCTGCTTGTCCCAGGGGGGATTTCCGGCAAGCTCTAGGGGTTGGAGGTGTTTAGCCATAGATTTACATTTTATTCATCAAAAAAAAAGAAAAAAAAAACAAAAAAAAACCCCACTTTTTTTTTAGGCTGCTTGTCCCAGGGGGGATTTCCGGCAAGCTCTAGGGGTTGGAGGTGTTTAGCCATAGATTTACATTTTATTCATCAAAAAAAAAGAAAAAAAAAACAACCCCACCTTTTAAAAAATAATATTTTATATTTTTTTTAATTAAACCTGCTTGTCCCAGGTGGGATTTCAGCCAAGCTCTAGGGGTGGGAGGTATTTAACCATTGGAAATGGCAGCTGGAACGCAGTGACCTCAAGGAACCTTCTCTTCCCTCTTCCCGTAAAAAGCATTGCAACAAACCCAAAAAAGCCACCTCAGCAGTTTCCCCTCTTTATCTAAATGGTTCCATCAGCCCCAGTAGGAGTGATTTTTCTTTTTTTTTTTTTTTTTTTAATTCCATGCAGCTGCTGTGATCTTACAAGGAAATATCCGTGGAACAAGCCATCAGCATTTGTGTGAGAGTGGCCATTGACTGCAGCAAGAGTTGTAAAGCAGGCTCGTGGTGCTTTATGAGGTAATCGTGAGGCTGTTTGAGGACATAAACGTGCACAGAAATGCAGGGAATATTTGGGTTTATGGCTGTGGGAGCAGATAAGTATGGAGGAATTATTTTCCTCAGAAGTGGAAAAAACCAAAGAGGCCTTGTATGATGCCTGAAGTTTTAGTTTTCATATTTTTGGATTCTGTGCTGCCTAGGGATGTAGTTCTGAGCTTCACATTAAAGTGCTGGTAAACTCTCCTCACAGAGCAGGGAGACAAAACAAATCCTTTCCTGATGGAGACCAAGGACAACTTTCAGGCCCAAAAGCACAAACAGGGGTGGGCTGGAGGGAGGAACAAGAAGGATGGGACCTCACAGCCTGAAGCTGGAATTGGACAATTAAACCCCAAAATGCAAATGGACCAAAAGTTATAAAATGTAACTTCTCTCAGGACTACTCAGCCATTTCTGTGACCATTCTGGGTCCACCCTGGGTCCACCTTGGCCGGGCTCTTGTCGTGCCCAAGGTGGATTCTGGAGACCTTTCAATAAATCCCTGCTTTATTCCCTAGCTCTGTCCATTCTCTATTTNTTGGGAAGGAATTGTTCCCTGGGAGGATGGGGAAGCCCTGGCACAGGGTGCCCAGAGAAGCTGTGGCCGCCCCTGGATCCCTGTGAGAAGAATGAAAAAATTTGTTTTGACAAATAAGCCCTGGGTCTGCTGGTAGATAAAACCAGCACTGAGAGAGGAGAGAAACCATGGGAAGGATTCTACGGATTGATGAATGGAAAAGAAGAGATTTACCTTTGCAAATAAATGAAACTGGATATTGAAAGACGAAAGAAACAATGGGGAAAACCCATAAATCCCATAAGAATTCAAAATCAGGGGGGTTATACATTAAAAGGGGAATCTTAGGTCTCAGGCATTCTGGGAAGTCTGCACCTCTCAAGTACCTCAGCCAGGGGGAAAGAGAGAGGGAAATGTGACCGGGAAATTGGGATGAAAAGGGGGCTGTGTCCTCCAAAAATCCGAGAGACCCCAGGGGAAATGCCCCATGGCCTCTCCCTTTATTTGAGTAAAGTAAAAGGACTCCTCTGTCTCCTTTTCGGACATAACCCTCTGGAATTTGTGGATTAATTTTCCTAACACTGGGAATTCTATTCCAGCCCCTCCCCACCCTCCCAGGGAACAATTCCTTCCCAATGTCCCATCCACTCCTGTCAGTTTGAAGCCGTTCCCCCTTGTCTTGTCCTTGTCGTGATGCTCCATCATCCCTCAACAAGGATGTTAAACACTGCCAGGCTGCGCCAGAGAGAGATTTCCTCTCCCTGAATGACAGCCAGCCTCGTTGTGTGACACATGCACACGTGGCAGCCCAGCCCCAGTGTCCCCAGCACCCTCCCTGTGTGCACTGGGACTCTTCCCCGCTCTCACAACTCCTCTGTGGTGTTCCAAGAGCGTTTGCAGAGCTGTTTTAAGCAGAGGAATTGTTTCCCTGCTATTGATTTTTGTTGCTGCTTTTAAGCTTTGGAAACTGGCTTGATACCGGTGGTTTGGGTTTTGTTGGGTTTATGCCTATAAAGTTGGCAGGTGTTTTCCCAAGCCTAGTGAAATTAGGTTAAAAATAGGAAAAAATTGTATCTGGAATAGGACTTAAGCCCCCAGTGTGTTCTGTCTCAAAGCTGTAAAAAAATTGTGACTTTGCCTTTTGCAGTTTTTTATAATAATGGATAAAAAGTGATTTTCATGAGGCACCCATGGGTACCCAGAGAAGCTGTGGCTGCCCCCGGATCCCTGGGAGTGTCCAAGGCCAGGTTGGACACTGGGATAGTGGAAGGTGTCCCAGCCTATGGCAGGAGGTTAAAAAATGATCTTTAATTTCCTTTCCAACCCAAACCATTGTGTGACTCTGTGCATCTTTTGAATATAAACTGGGACAAATACGCTCAGTGAGAAATCTCGGCTAAATTCCTGATAAAGATATTGTATCAAAACCATCATGTTCTGATTTTTTTTCCCTTTTTTCTTCCCAGAAAGAAAATTCCTCGTGTCACCAGGTCCTTACCCACTTTGTCCTTGGGTAACCTGCACCACTCTTGTTCCATCAGGCTGTTTAGCCTCTAATTAGGCAGCTCCAATAACGAAGTCAGTGAGCACGACAGAGGAGGTTGGGTGCAACTTGTGAAGTGCCAATCAGTGCACTGACTGACATATTATGGCATTTCTTTCAAGCCTGGAGACAGATGATCTGAGAAGTTGGTTGCAGAATGATTTTTTCCCTCCTCCTACCCTGTAAAGCTAAAGCCCAGAAATTTCTAAATTAGGCTGATGTGAAGTGTCAGTGAGTTTTCTCCCAGGTTATTCCCTGTTCTAAAATACAGCCAATCTTTTTGTGGAATCAGGGAATATCCTGGGCTGGAAGGGACCCACAGGATCATCCAGTCCAGCTCCTGGCCCTGCACAGACATCCCAAAAATCCCACTATGGGCATCCCTGGGAGTGGTGTCCAAATTTTCCTGGAGGTCCCAGGGGCCGTGCCCATTCCCTGGGGAGCCTTTCCCTCCCCTGGGAGTCAGTTTTAGAAGACAAAATTTGTAATACTCAGCTCAAATGGCTTCTGCTTGTTCCTCATGACTTGCCTTTGTTTCCCCAGCCCTGAGGTGAGGGCACTGTGCGTTGATATCAAGTTTTAACCCCCTGTGTCACTCCAGCTTTGTTAAACCGGTGTATTTATATTTCTCCCAATCCCCAAGTGATTTATGTGTCTCAGAGGGAATGGGCTGGTGTGTGGTGGTGCTGCTCTGATGAGATCATGAATTCCACCAGCCTGGCGCTGGATTCTCAGAAAATAAAGCAGAAGAGCCTCGCCAAGGCAGTCAGAATTATGACTTCTCCCTGTCTCCAGCACAGGAGCTGCTGTGATTTAAAGCTCCGTGGGCCATGGAGCTGTAGCTGTGCAAGTGTGATGCACGCACAGCAGAAATCATCCAAAGCCTGGGGGAAAATCCATGTCCAGCCCTGGAATCTCGAGGGAGGACAGTGCTCCAGGGGGAGTTTGCTCCCTTTCCCTTCAGTGCTGTTCCTGTGGCCCTGCAGAGGCACTCAGGATTAATCTGCTGGTAATGCCTCAGAAACAAGGGGATTATTGCACCAGCTGAAAGAATTACAATGAAAGGCTCTTTTCTACTGCAGGCCCACAAAAGGGAAGGGAAATCCTGGAATATTAGTGATGTGTTCTATTTAATTGTGTTTTAAGTGAGCTGCACTCTTCAGTCACTTCAGGACTTGTTCAGAATATCTTTATAAATAGTAATAGTTTTGAAATCCTGGAATATTTGTGGTATATTCTGTTTAGTTGTGTTTTAAATGAGCTACACTCTTCAGGACTCGTTCAGGATCTCTTTATAAATAGTAACAGTTTTGAAATTCTGGAATATTAGTGATACGTTCTGTTTAATTGTGTTTTGAATGAGCTGCACTCTTCAGTCACTTCAGGACTTGTTCAGAATATCTTTATATACCTGTAGTACCAGTTTTGAAATAAGCACAGTGTTTCCTCTCATAATATTAAATGTAAATGTGCTGTTTGGCTCAGTTGGAACATTTACTTTGTTCATACAGTCTCAAAATGTGATTTAGAATATTGATGCCAATAACCTTTCTCATCTATGAAGTTTTTTTCATTTGTTTTTGTTAAGAGGCTTAACTACTGGCAAGTTTGAGGTATGAACTTCTGGCATCAAAGAGCATAAAAATCCTCTCCAGCTAAAGTATGATTTTAAAGGCCAAAAAAGGATTTTAAAAGTTGGTTTTCTCCAGAATTATGGTAGCCCATTGCCTGAAATAATTTCCCATGAGCTTGCTTAGAAAGGAAAAGAAACTTAATCTTCATCGCACCAAATGATAAACGCACAATCCGCTGTGACATCTCCATGGAATCGTAGAGAAGGAGGAGGTGGGGTGCTGAAATTTGGGGTTGGTGGGCAGCAGGTCCTGAAGCTCCTCCACATCTCATCCTTTGCTCTTCTCAAGCTCTCCCAACCACGAGCAGGGGGTTTCAGACCCAAGCTGGGGGTTCAGACCCGAGCAGGAAATGAAATCACGCTTTAAATCTGAGCAGGGCTCCCTGAATCGCTGCCTGAGCTGAGGATCCCGCAGATTTCCCTTGCTCCTCGTGCAGTCCTGAACGTGCTCACACAGAGCCTGCCCAAAGCCCTCTGCCTTCCTTCCAGGAGGGATGGAGGGGAATGGGGAGGAGGTTTGAGGAGGGGAAGGAGTTTTTGCTCCACCTGATCCTTGGCTGTCTCTGGCTCCAGGCAGCTGCTGGGTGCCAGCAGCTGGAGCTGGGGCTGGCAGCACAAACCCATTTGTTGAGTGATTTTTGACTCAGGATTGACTCATTTGTGATCCTGAGCACAATGGGGGCTCTCCTGCCTGGAGCCTTTGAGCACAGGTGAAGTCCAAGGTGGGGATTCAGCTGCAGAGGAAAGATTTCCCTTTTTCAAATCCAGTCAGCTGTACCCACTCACCTGGATTACTGCACACATCACAAATGCCGAGGCTTCTCTCTTCCCACTGCAGGATGAAGGTGTTTTCCACGAACACTTTATCCTCCATGGTGCTCCCTGAGAGGCTCTCGGCTGAGAGGAATTGCTGCTAAAGCTTGTACTTCTCCGAAAAGTCATGGAGGCCTTTTGCTCCGGGCCAGAGATCAGAGAAAACCAACAGTGAATCAGAGCTGACAGGTGAGAAGAAATAATTTTCCATTCTCTGCATCCATAAGAATTCTCTGTAGAAGTGAATTCACTGAATGCCACCAGACTTTGTTTTTTCCAAAGCCTTGTTCGGAGCCTGCACAATGCTGTTCAAAATCTTCCTGCTTGCCCATCAGCTATGGTAATTTATTATTATTTACCATAATGTAATTCTAACTCCAATTAACTCATAATTAATAAGCACTTGACATTTTCAGACTGCTTCAGAATTAATCCTCTCAACGCGCCTCTAAGTACTTGTTGTTGGTAAAGATGAGAGAACCAATTTTCAGATTATTGCTGTTTATTGAAATGATATCTATCACAAGGGGGAGAAAAAAGAAAAGGCAGCGAGTGAAATCCGATCTCAGAAGTTGGACCAGCGGGAATTGAAGTGGTTTGGGGGTGTTGATGAACCTTGGAGCAGGGAGAGGTGGTGCAGGGTGAGTTTGGGATGGAGCTGGCAGTGGGAATTCCAAGGGGCTGTGTAGCCCTGATTTCATGCCTGAGATGTTTTGGGTTCTGGGAATTTTTTTTCCAGGTGATTTTCTGTAAACAAGAGAGATGTTTTTGTAACTGTACCTGTGTTTATCCATTCTTTCTCACAGGAGAGGTTTCTTGATGAACGTCTGGTTTGACCAATGTGATTGAAGAGGTTTGCCTTTGTGTCACCAATCAAATTGGTCTGTGTAAAATGGTATAGAAGAGAGGCACAACCCAAAATACTGGAGTCATTTTTCTGGCCTTCTGATCTTGAGAGTTTGTGTCGTTTTTGGTGTAAAACAGTGACAGGGCTGCCTGTGGTGTGCAGGATTGGGGTTGTGGATCCTGGCTTTGGAATCACCAAACCTGGGTTCCCCTCTCTGGCTGGGGGAGGGCACCTTTGGCGCTTTGTCTTGGCTTAGTCGGAGAAACTTCAGTGGGAGCTTCCTCTTGGTGAGAGCCCAGGCCCAGAGGGCCCTGGTTTTGCTGGAAAACATCACTCAAGGCTCCTGTGTGCATCCCTGGGCACTCCATACAACCACAGAGCATCCCACACCAAAAAAANTATTTTAATTATCTATTTTATTATTGTTTATTATTATTACTACTTTGAGGTGATGTCTGTACTGTTTGCTGCTGTCTTTGCTCTCGGGTGACCAGACTCCCACAGGAAATGTGTGCCCGGGTGTTTTCTCCTTGCCTTGGGCCATCAGTGCTGCCACCACTCACTGCTCTCCTGAGAAAAACACCTCCCTCCCTCCCTCCCAAACAAGGGATAAATTATGTATATCCCTACTCAATTTCCTTCCCTAGACTCCTCAGGGATGTTTTTTCTGTTCCAGCTGCTCACCTCGGTGTTTTGCTTTGCCCTGGGCTGTCTGGAGGTCGGAGCCTGCGGTAGCAGAACCCACTGGAGTGGAATTCCCTCCCCGTCCCAGGCCAAGGACAGATTTCCTTGGTGGCTGAAGGATTTGCAGCTCAATTCCTTTCCCACCTTGCTAAAATCCTCCTTACTGTTCCCTGGAATTCCTGGGATTAGACACGAACACAGGGAGATACGAGATTTTAGGGAAAGTATTGGCAAGAAATGGATTATACTTTTTTTACTTTTTTTTTTTAAAAATATATATTCGAGAGACATCCATCACTTTTGGGTTTTTGCTGTCTCCTCTTTCTAATTCCTGGTGTCTTTTGGGTCCCTCCAAGGCAGAAAGGGCGCCCAGCTCTCCTCTCAGGATGAGTGTCATGCCCAAACTCCTCTGCTGCTCCTTCCATCCTTACGTTCTCTTCTTGCCCTCCATGAAACATCCTGGGAATACGTATTTTCTCTCACGTCTGTGAAGGAAAGACCAATCCACACAAATCATTGCATATTTTAACCGAAGTGGGCAATTTTCCAATTTTTTTTGGTCAGCCTGCAATTGACAAATCAGTTTTTCACAGAGCCTTAACTTGAGAGACCAATTCATCACTTAGACATAATAGGAGGAAAAAAAAAAATCTCTCTAATAAATCAATTTTAACGGGTCAAAACTGTAATCCTTTCGCTTTTTCATTCCCTGGAGATACCCAATGCAGCTGCTTTTTAAAAAACAAACAGGCAGCTCGCTATTGACTTCAGTCAGGACTAGATAAGACACAATCTATGCGCGAACAAGAAAATTCTTGCAGGAGATGTAGAATAAAAGACAAGTAGATTATCAGCCATGCAGAGTTATTTCTCCCTTTAAATAAAAACAGATTAGCATGCCAGCTTCCAAATCAATAACTCAAGTTTAACTTTCTCCCAAAGTTCACTCAGAAAACCTTTCAAAGATTTTTTTTGCTGTCATGCCAAGATAAAATGTGAAAGCACCAGCATTTGGTTTCTGGGAAACCAGTGCTTTTTTCTTCCTTTTGTAGGACTTAAATTATTTGTAGCCTTCAGAATAACAGATGCTTAATTTATGAAGTTTTCCTGAAATCCATAGATTTCTTAGGGGTTTGGATGTAATTCTTTCACTTGAAGAACCCCCAAATCTGTGACATATTAAATCAACTTCAAAAATCACCCTCTTCTCAATTAATACTCAATTAAATTGTTTGAAGCTTTAATAACAAATCCACTACATTTGGAATGCACGTGTTTACAGCAGCACCTAAAGGTGAGTTTAATGCCTGGTCAGTTATTGCTTCAGGCACTTTGGATGTGGAGAGCTTCCATTAAAAAATAATAATAAAAAAATCCCAAACTGTGTTAACAAAAGAAAGTTTAAAAAAATTTCTTACTGGAGCCCAAAAAATAGGAGTTCTTTTATTGTGACTGGGTCTCTCATTGCCGATTTATCTTCTTATTACCTTAAGTGACTTAAAAACAACAGCAAGAACAACATCAGCAAAAAAAAAACCCAGCTCACAAAAAGACCCAAAGAAAAAACCGAAAAGAAAGTTCAAGATCTATTTGGAAAGTTCCACTTTCTGCAGTAGGGCTAAATCTGCACTTTTTAAAACTCCAGATGAGTAACGAGCTGGAGGTCTAAGTGGAAGCTGCTAGAAAAGTAAATAAATTAAACAAGCCCGAGTTCTTTTAATTGTAGAATCTTCTCTTTTTTTCTTTCCTTGGTTCACTAAATCACTTTTTATGGCTGGTAAAGATGCAGAAATTTACATCCTCTCCCAAAAAGAAGCAGGAGTAAAGGCAGGACTGAAATTTCCTTTGCTCCTTTCCCTCTTTTCCTTCTCTTCATAGTCAGTTGATCTGATGAAATACTGATTTGTAAGAACCCTCAGCCTATCCTAGGGAAAAACAAATTAATAGTGGGATGGCAAGAAGTAAAAGAATGGGATGGCATTGATTTTTTTGATTCACGTAACCCTTGAATTGCCCTGTTTTGGTCACAAGAAACCATTTCAAATGAGGAGAGTCTGCAAAAACCCCACCCTCAGAGCCCTTGGAGTGGGGCACACAAATAATTCCATGGAAAAGCCTCAGTTCCTGGGGAATGGGGGAGGAATTAGCCCAGATCTCTCAGGGCTGCTCCTGAATTTCCCGAGAAGGTCACATTGGGAACTTGGATAAAAGATTTCAAGCCGCCGTGTAACTTTTTCCATGTTTAATTCATCTTTGGTCTCTTGCATTTCTTTTCTTTATGCCGGGTCCTAAACCTTTCAACTGATATTATAAAATCTGGGCTGAAATGAGTGTTCTGAGGCGGGAGCCAATGGGAGCTTGTGGCCGAGATTTGGAAAGATCAGCATTTAATAGTTGTGCCCATTATCGGCTTTGATGTGGGCACCAGAAAAATAAAGCTGTCTTTCTCAGTGGACATTAAGTTCAGCTTAATGCAACACAGCAAGAGTCTTAAAATGGCAGTGTTTGGCACAGGAGGTCAGGGAAAAACTTTAAAAAAATTTAATTCTGAGCTCATTCACACGCCCTGTAAAACGCTGGAGAATTCCAGAGTATTTACAGCTGCCGATTTCTGCTCACCTGAAGCCAGAGGGATGTCTCCAGTGCACTGGAATGAACCCGTATTTTCCAGATATTAGATGTATAAAATAAGCCAATGACTCAGAGGAATACTGATATTGCTTACCCAGCTGTGCTGGCTTGATTTCCTGCTTCCCATATGATGTGTTCCCAAAAGTTCTGTTTTACAAAATCCGCAGCTCTCTGTGGTTTTTCTTGCAGATTTGGACGTGCCTGTAGGTGCTTAGTCACAAGCAAGTCCAAGACTAATTGTCTTTTCTAAAAATAAGGGAATCTACACCAGAAGGGGAGGCTCAAAGGGCTTGTTAAAGCACTTGCAAGCTGAAGCAAAAGTTTCCCTAAAAAGGAGTCCTATTCAGCACTTATTTGATGGGTGCCTGGGTAAACAGAACGTTTGTGCTACCCAGGCGTTCTGAATCTCGGTTATTTTTGCGTTTGCTCGTCTCAGACAGCTCTGCAGAGCTGCACTTCACCATTTCCAGGCTGCACATGCTGAGCAGTCCTTGCCAGGGACGTGCTCAGTGACAGCTCTGGTGACAGGGTGACAGCAGAGCTGAGCAGCAGTTCTATTGTCTGCGGGCTCAGGTGCTGCTCGAACACGGCTCTCAAACGGTGTCAGCCCCACATCGAGCTCTTTGCTGATCATTAAAGTCGTGGTGCTTCCCAAAACAGCACCAGGGGAGCTTCCATTCCGTAATGAGCTCGGAGTGCCCATAAGAGCAGCAAACAAAATTAGGGACGGCAGGCTCTTAGCAAGGGGAGAAATGTACTCGGCTTAAACTGGGGAAAAGCAGCAAAAGTGCTCAGCAAAATGTGCTAAAAGGTTTTGTGGGTGGTGAGAGAGGTGTGGAAACCTCAGTCTTGTCCTTGCAGAAACAAGAGAGGAAAAACAACATCAGTGGATTTACTGGGACTGTTGGGACCACACAATATCACCAAAAGCAGGAGTTCTCCATCCCAAAAGTGCTCCTTGAGCCAGAGAGGAGAGAGTTCTGCTTGCTTTTCTCTGGACAAAGAGTTGCTATTAAGCAGTGTGATTGAAGATGGAATTGTGTAGGGTTAGGCTGGATTTTGGGAAGGAATTCCTGGCTGGGAGGGTGGGATGCCCTGGCACAGGGTGCCCAGAGAAGCTGGGGCTGCCCCTGGATCCCTGGAAGTGCCCAAGGCCAGGCTGGACATTGGGGCTTGGAGCAGCCTGAGATGGTGGAAGAATGTCGTTGTTTGATGCTCAGACAACAGCACAGACTCTCTATTAGAAGGCTAGAAAATGAATTTATTTTTTGAGATGTGACTCTCTTATACAGTATTTTATGCAGACAAATTTGATTGCTGAAACAAAGACAAACCTCTTCAATCACATTGGTTAAAACAGATGTTCGTCAAGAAACCTCTCCTGTGAGAAAGAATGGATAAACACAGGCACAGTTACAAAAACATTTCTCTTGTTTACCAAAGTGTTCCTGGGAAGAAGTTTCCCAGAAATGAAAACATTAAAACTGGGGCTACAGTTTGGCATTGTGGATTTTACCTTGACTGTGGTGAAATTGCACCTTCGGTGGGTTAAGGTACAAAGACCCCACATCAGCAGCGGGTTTGGGACTGCCAGGTGTGATTTCCAGTTGGTTTTCGTGACCAGATGGAAAAAAATGAACCCATTTTGGTGTCTCCTCTGCAAGTTCCTGTTGCCCCACTTTGTGGAACATGGGAATGTTCAGGTTGCTCTGGAGCTGGGCTGGAATTTGCAGCTGCACCAGGAGGTGAGGAACTGAACAATCCTTGGAGCTAAATATGCTGAGCATGTCAAGCTGCAAAGATTGAGGGAATCTCAAAGGATTCCCTCGGCCCTGGAAGAACCTCTTGGTTCCTTACATCGAGGAGAAAGAGCTGGCAATTAAAACTAAAATATATCCACAAAGGAAATAATTAAAAATATTATTTGCTTATGCTAATCTATGGAACAGGAGGATGGGTGTAAGTTCTACTCAGCTCATAATTATTATGTGTTGTGCAAAAATGAACACAATTAATTAGTGGAAATATGAACTCAGATGACTTGCTGGGGAATGTTTTGTGGTATTCCCGTGTTGCAAAGTGGGGTTTGAGAATTCTTTTGATGAATTCACAGGGAGGTGATACAGACATATGGGTTCATGGCAACTGACAATAAATAATGCAAAGTAAAGCTTGAAATGTAAAATAATTTTATTTTTATTATAATGCAATTAAGCAGCCTTTAGTGCCAGGCTTAACTCCTCCAAACTCCTCCTCTTTAATCCTCACAGAAGCTGTAAAAGAGTTTTGCTAAAACCAGAGCCTTTTCTGCACATTTCTTGCCCGAGTTCTGCAGGGGAGGCAGTAAATGTTGCTGTGAGCTAAAGGAGACAAAGAGGCTTTGCTTGGTGCAATTAAAGATCAGCTTTGTCATAATCATAAACCAGGATTTCAAGGTCCTGGCCATAGGTTGCTCTGTCTTCATTAATAAATTATGGTCCTGACTGCAACCTTTAATTATTTGCAAGGGTCTTTTATATTTCCCCTCTTTGGAACTATGCTCCCCACTCTGATACTGGTGGGGGGAAGGAAAACAATCCCAATTTCAGCTTGTCCAGAGGTTTAAATATATCAAACTCCTAATGAGTTTTGTGGTTAAAATTTTATATTATCCGACTGTAACATTTCAGGACTGTGCCCTTTGGCTTCTGTTCCTGATGAAAGTGCTGGGCTGGAGGTCGGGAGCACAGGCTGGGTCAACTTCTCTGCTCACATTTTGTCTGACTGGCACAGAAAAGTCATTAAAGGAGAGCTTCCAGAACTCTGAGTTAAAAGTTCATCCCCAAAGTTGTTCATCAGGAGCAAGAAATGGCTCCTGAGCTCTCTCAGTGAGAGTTATGGGGCAGGGAATCATAAAGGTGTCACAGAGGGGAGTTTTAGTGCCCAGTGTGGCTGAGACGTTCCTGGTTAACAGGAATTTTAAAGGATCCAGCCTAGAAAAACTTTCTCATACCACGGGAACTTTTCCTCCAATATTTGGGAATATAAATTGTTAATTGGAGCAAACTGCTCCGATTAGTTTGATACTGTTCTGATGCAAATAGAAACCCAGATATTTGGGAATGGGATGAACAGATGAGAATTCAATCTGAGATTCCTTCCTGAATTATTTAGGATATTGACAGGAGGAAGGAACTGCTCAGTAGTTTCCTCCACGTTCATAATGCAAGGTGAGCAGTAAATACAACTTCTTACCTCAGCCC
>VYZR01056096.1:36206-47705 GCA_013400675.1 Oxylabes madagascariensis | reverse complement strand
GGCTTCATTAATGAAATGGATGGAATTTCTTTCTTTCATTACTTATTCAAATAGTTTGGAGAAAATATATGTTTTAAATCAAATGCAGTGGAATTTCTAATGAAGCCTCCAGAGACACATGGAGTGAATATTCAAAGAAATGTCTATATATACTGATTCTAGAATAGTTAATATATTGGTAAGGAAAAAAAAAAAATCATCTCAGCTCGGTCATACCGTGCAAGATTTCTAATTCCCTGATGTGATGGATAGTGTTCAATTGCTGAAATAAAATATAATTTCAAAATAAAATATGAAGTATGAAATATATGGAGCTGTTTTCGGTGGGTGGTACAGTCAGCAAGAGAACTCCCAGGATCACAGGAAATGTCTGGATTAGTAAATCCTGGAGAGGAGAGATCCAGGGAGCACATGCACGACCTGTGGTTTGGTTTCATTTGGGTGCTTTAATTATCGTTTTTATTTATTTATGTAAATTTGGCTCATGAGAAGCAAGCAGCACCTCTGTGATCCACCCACTGCCCTTGGGTGCCCTTTCCCTAAAAGGTCTCCTGCAAGTGGGGTAGAGCTGGAGCAGAAAATCGCATTCAGTAACCACAGAATGAGGAGTTGAAAGTTTGAGGTTGTGGTTGTGCCCTCAGGGAAGGAACTCTGGGGGCTCCAGATGTCCCTGGATTGGGTTGGGCAGTGTAGCCCTGGTTTTGATGTTTTTGTTTTTGGGAAATTCCTTTCCCAGGCAATCTTCTGTAAACAAGAGAGACGTTTTTGTCACTGTACCTGTGTTTATCCATTCTTTCTCACAGGAGAGGTTTCTTGACGAACATCTGTTTTAACCAATGTGATTGAAGAGGTTTGCCTTTGTTTCACCAATCAAATTGGTCTGTGTAAAATGGTGTAAAAGAGTTGCTTCTCAAAAAATAATTTTTTATTTTTCTAATTTTTTATTTCTCTTTTTTCCTGATAGACAGTTGTGCCGTTGTGTTGAGCATCAAACAATGACAGGGCAGGGCTTGGAGCAACCTGGTCCAGTGGAAGGCTGGGCACAGGCAACCTTGAAGGTCCCTTCCAACACAAATGAGGCTGTGATTCCAGGACAACTCACCCATCCGGCATTTTTCCGATGTATCTGTGGTGGGAATAAAGGAGGGAGCCCAAAGCAGGTGGAGAATTCCCCTTCTCCACTGGGGGAAGGTTTCTGTGACTCCTCAGTCAGGGAGGGGGTTGTACCTGGAATTCTGGTCTGTCCTTGTGCAGCATCCAGCGGGAAAAGGAGGGAGGGAGACAGGATGGTGGAGATGAGCTTTTCTGGGAGTTAATCCAGTTCCTGGGCAGCTCCTGAAGAGCTTAACCTGCCTCTCCATGTTTGCAATGTTTCAATGACAAATACTTCAATGCTGTCCTCTGCTTACGTGGAAAAATATTAAAGGAATATTGATATTGGTAGCATTTTCCTTGGGCTTCCTCTTTCCAGCAGAGCTGAGCTCAGTCTGTCCACAGGATCCCTGGTTTCTGCACATGGAAAGCTTGCTAGGCCGAGCTTGGGAATGAATTTTCCTCTGGTGTGAAACGAGCTGGGATTCTGCTCTCGTTCATTGATCAGAGTTCTCCCTAAATTGTCCTTGGAGTTGTGTTTGTGCGTGGAACCACCTGTTTCCACTAATCAACAAAAAGTTAGGAATGAAATTCCCAAGGGAAATTAGTGTCAGAACCGGTTCATAGAAATAATTTCACCTTCTGCTTGATCCCATTTCTGTACTATTAAAAATCCCATTTCTGTACTGTTAAAAATCTGTACAGCTCAGTTTTAAAAATTTCTGGCATTGGTTATTTTCATGCTGGCTGGAGCTCTGTTCTGACACACTGACAATGAAAATGTTTTCCAGTGGAGCAGCTAAACTGACTTTTCACCTGGAGAGGGAACTTCAAACAGGCTGAAATTCTGTTTTTTAATTACATTTTAACTACTGAAGGTGGGCTTCCTTTGGTCAGACATAAAAGGAGCAGCTTTATGGCATTGTCGGCTGTGCTTTCTGTGCTTGAATATGAAATGGAGCCACTGTGTTTTCCTGGTGAGGAAGGAATTCACAGTTATTTTGCACTGCAGCTCTCAATAAAGGAATGGAGCAATATTTTGGTTTCACTATTATCCCCATTTATGACTTTAATGGGGAATGCTTTGGTGTTTGGAGTTCCAGCTGGAGCTCGATGCATTTATGGATGTTCTCTTTGTTTGTTTGTGCATTATCACCACTTTGGGTGCAAATCTGGTGCTGCTCAGCTAAGGCATGGAAAAATGCGGCGTCTCCGAGGGGTTGAAATTCCATGCACGTGGGGAAGAATTTGGGAGTTGTTGGGGGTGCAGTCGGGGTGAGAGGCAGTGGGGTGGCTGGGAAGGCTGGAATTCCAGTCCTGGATCCCTTTTGGCAGTGCAATCTGCATTTCTGCCTCAAACAGTGCAGGCACAATGGTTTAACCCCATCAGCAGAAGGCTGTGTTGGGCTGGGAGAAGGGAGCTTCGTGGATATGAAATATTACAAGGAAATTACCATTCGTTAGGCCCTAATAAAAATTAAAACCCCTAAATTAGTATCCAGATCATAGAACTTTTAAGTTTGGAAATGCCATTGAGGCCAAGCATTCCCCAAAAGGTGCCAAGCCCAGCCCCAAACCAACGTCCCTCAGGTGCCACATCCGCAGGATTTTTGTTGGGATCCACACGTTTTCCATGGGGCTGAAGGTCCCACTCGCGATTTGTCACTTGGAGTCTGTCCCAGCTGGGGTTCAGGACCTCGGGGAGGACCAGAGATGGAAGTCCCCATGTCCATGAGGGCAGCGTGGGGAGGCAGAAGGATTTTCCCATTTCCTGTAATCAAGCCCAGGTTTTTAATTAGGTGCAAGTCACACCAATTCCTTCATTCCATAGAAATCTAGAGTCAGATTCCTTTAGAATTCCTGTGACTTTAATAGATGAACTAATAAGAAGTACACTGAGAGAACAAGAGCTTCCAGAAGGAAACACTGAGACCCATTTTAAAAATCTTTGTTGGTTTTTGAAGCATTTTAATTAGTGAGACACAATACAGTAGGATAGTTCTAATGGGTTTTTTGGTAACTGCTAAATTGTCCTCTTTAAACGATTTCCTTTTAAATGGCAAAGCTCTTTAAGGATGATTACTTTATTCATCTTCAGTCTGGGAGGGCCAGGCACCGAGTGAGAAATTAAAATTGAAGGGGGTTTTGTAGACAGGCTGGTCCCAGTCCTCCTGCACATGCCAGCAGCAGCCAAATCAATTTCCAAACTTTGATTTGTTTGTAAAAATTATTTTGACAGATGGCATGTGCAGGGGCAATTTAAAACCTGACTTTTATGGCGTGTTTATGATTCTTTGTAAATAATTGCATAGTTTCTTCTGAAGAAATAACATCTTAAAAGATGATTACATCTGAGGCTGTTCTGCTTAGCTCAGTCTAGCACAAATCACAGCGGCTCTCTATTAAAGCAAGTCCTGCTCATTGTGTTTTATTGTGCAGCAGCGTTGCTTGGAATGATTGTTTCCTTTTGTGCTGTGGTGAAGTGGGGGTTGGAGTCTGTGCTCCTAGCACCTGCCAGACTTCAGGCACCAGCCTTTTTCTTTCTCCTTTTCTCCTTTTCTCCTTTTCTCCTTTTCTCCTTTTCTCCTTTTCTCCTTTTCTCCTTTTCTCCNAGAGATAGGCAGAAAAATGATAATCCCTGTTCCCTGGGCAAGGATCGGGAGAAATGTAATAGTTTTTCCATACAAAATCAAAATTTGAGAATTCTGGGCTGAAAACCAATAAGGGTTTTTTCCTTTTCCTTTCCTTCCTTTTCCTTTTCCTTTTCCTTTTCCTTTTCCTTTTCCTTTTCCTTTTCCTTTTCCTTTTCCTTTTCCTTTTCCTTTTCCTTTTCCTTTTCCTTTTCCTTTTCCTTTTCCTTTTCCTTTTCCTTTTCCTTTTCCTTTTCCTTTTCCTTTTTCCTTTTTTTTTTCCTTTTTTTTCCTTTTCCCCTTTCCCCTTTCCTTTCCCCTGCCCTATCCCTTTCCCCTTTCCCTTCCCTCTGAAAGGATTGCCCATTTTGCTTTCCCATCAGCTGCACGGCTGGAATGGGAAGAAGTGGAGCTGGAGGAATTCAGGAAAGCCTCAAACACCTGCAGGGCTTGATGTGTGTGAGAGAGAAACCTCTGAGTCCCCTCCCAGAGGTGTCTCCAGCACCGGGCATTGCCGGACCCCACTGGCAGCAGTTTGTCCTGTGAATGGTTTTTGGGTTTTGGCTCCGCACAGAATTCTAGTCAATATTTGTTTCATCTGTTGCTTCCTCTCCAAGCCAAGATAAATCTCTTGGGTTGGAGCTCCTGTCTCCAGGTCTTTGCTCCTCATTCCTTCTCACTGGGCAGAGCTGTTCTGGGTGGTGGCAGGAATTTTCTGGAGTCGTGTGTTGAGCTGATCCTGCAGGGTCTGAGGCCTCTGAATCCAGGGCTGGGAAAGCTTTAAATTGTGAAAATATTTGTGCCTTGATTCCAACCCTGCTCAGCCTGTTCCAATGCCTGACCACTCCTCCCAGGAAGAAATTTTCTGATATCCAAACCTCCCCTGGCACAACCTGGGGCCTTTTCCTCTCCTCCTGGCACCTGGGAGATCAGACAATGTAGAAATGCCTCAAACGGTGACATCAACATTTCATAAATTCCTGAGAACAGAACCACACCAGGTCCCTGGGGCACAGGGGTCAAAACTGCTGCCAGTGAATTTTTGGGGACATGGGAGGAAGCCCCAGCTCAGTGAAGGGAGGGCACAAATTAGGGAATAATGCAGTTTTTAATCACAACAATGATGAGTCTCAACAATTCCTCGGATTCCTGCTTTATGATCTGCATCTTGTTAAATCCTCTCTCATCGATGAAGCACTCAAAGCATCTCTCCAGGTGATGAGCTGACAATTCCCACAGGAGGCTGTTATTTATTACGAGGTGATTAATTTGCATCCACTCATGGATGGCTTTGGAATTTGTCCCTGCGCTGATGAAAACAAACTCTCCTTAATTTGTTTCTCCTAGCACAACTTTTCTCCTTAAAATCTGATGCCAGCCTTGATCACTGATCTGTGAAATCCCTGGTAATCCCTTTATGACTGCGCTGTCTCTTGAACTGACCATTTAAAGGCCTAAGGAACTGCAGAGAGCTTCTAATTAACTTGTCTGAGGCACTCTTTATTCCGTTTGTCTTTTTTTCCTTCTTATTTTTCTGTGCCACCGTGGCATCTGTTTGTTCTCAGCCTTTCTTCTTCCCCTGCTAATTACAGACCGAGAAAATAAAAACCTAACCTTGCTGGAAATTCGTTAATATTAAAATATTCCCCAGACGAGCCCGTAAATCCCCGTGCTGCAGTTTGTTGGTGCTTTACCCAGGAATTCACCTTTGGAGTGAACGCAGATCTGCAGGACAAATTAGGAACCGTTTCTTGCATATTTAAATTTCATTTTCGACTCACGAGCCCGAACGAAATTTCTGCTTTCATGCTGGGAATTGGCAGGGATGAACTGCTCCAAACTTGAGGCAAAATGAACAAAGAACTTTTAAGAAGTTCTGCTGTGGCTGTGTCCTTTTAAGAAAAGCTCAAAGTTATTTTTTACTGTTATTATAGGCATTATTAAATATACATCTAACACTGTACAAATACAGAGGTCTGGGTTCTAACAACCAGGAATTAGACAGAAATATCCTCACTTGGGGGACTTTTCAAGATGAATTCCTTGGGACTTTTTGACTAATACGAGATGAAATTTTGACCCTTTGCTACAGGTCTGTCACCTTTTCTTCTGATTAAAAAATACAAGTTTAATCAGAAAAGATACAAACAAAATAACCCAACTGAAATTACATTCTGAATTATTTAGGAGGGCACAGGAGATGAAAGCTGCTTAGGAGTTTCCAGGTTGGAGATAATGCATCATGATCGATAAATGAACACTGTCCTTCCTAACCCCAAATATATTTGGCATCCATTATTAAAGAGGCATAAAATTGTCTGATTCTATTATTAATGCAGGGCTCTGCTGGAGCTGAGGAGGTCACGCAGGAAGAACTTCAGCTTGGATTCAGAGTTTTTATTTTTAATTATTTTAAAGGATTGTAGAAGACCGTGTTTCAATCTTCACCTCCCCTTCAATCTTTCTGTCTCGGTTGAGTCCTTTTTAGTCTTCGGAGAGAAATGTGAGTTGGGGGAACACAGCTCTTAAATTTGGGGATGCTTGGGGTCTGTGCTTTCAACAGATTGTCCCTAAAAACACAAAGCCAAAGGACAAAGATGAAACAGAAGTGCATTTCCATTGTTTGTGCCTTGTACATTACAATTCCTGAATTTCCAAGCTTTTCCAAAGCAGCTCTGCCTTAATTTCTGTAGGATTTTTCTCTCTGAACCGCTCTGATCTTTCCCTTCCATATCTGTCCTCATCGCCTCTTCCCAGAGCCTGCAAATGTCAGCAACTCCTGCTGATAATTTGCATTTTGAGGCTTCCTGACTCTGGACCAAACCCCTAATGCTCGTTGTGGCATGGTTGTGTTCTCCCAGTGCCTTTCTTCCTGCCATCACCTAATTCAATTTACATAACATCAGATATCTGTAGATATTTATAAAGTTTGGGATACGGTTTCAGCTGTTTTGTACTGGAAATCCTCCATGCCAGGGATTCTGAACACCTGCCAGACTTCAGGCAACAGCTTTTTTCCTTTCCTTCCCTCTTTCCTTCCCCTTTCCTTCCTCCTTCCTTCCCTCTTTCCTTCCTTCTTTCCTTGCCCCTTTCCTTGCCCCTTTCCTCCTCCTTTCCTCCTCCTTCCTTCCTCTTTCCCCTCCCTTTCCTCCCCCTTTCCTTCCCCTTTCCTCACCCCTTCCTTTTCGTCTTGTGAATATAAATGAGTTGTGACGTGCTGGATTTAGGCAGAGAATTGTGTTTTATTTCCCCAAAAATCCCAGGTCCTGTGAGTGAAGCTACAGCTGGAGCTCTGACTTGGGCTCTGGGCATCCTTTAAGGGTTTCCATCTTCACAGTTTGCTGTTACTCTGCAGTAAATCTTGAGTTCTCACTTGAATTTTACTTTCTCTGTCAAACTGTTGTGAAGCCGTGAGTTTGTGGCCCTGAAATATGGGAAATATCTACTCAAACTGAGGATCCCTCTGGGGTGAGAGCGGAGGAATCCTGGACACCTTTTAAATTGAAAATTAATCTTGTAGGGAGAAAAAGATCCAGTTATTTTTATACTTCCCGCTTCAAAAATAGAAGGTAGGTCACTTAATTTTTTTAATCAACTCTATCTAAGTTGCTTAAATTTTTGACATCAAGTTTTTAAGTTGCATTTTAATCTTCAGTGATGTGTTGCCTTCTTCCAGCTGGATTTCAGAGCTGTCCCATGGAGTTCAAATTCGTCATCTCCTCATGGAGATAACAGAATTTCCCCTCTTCTCACACTCTCCAGAGAAGTGAATTCAATTGATTCTTTTTCTTGTGGAAATCTTTGTCATTCCAGAGACTCTCTTTAGATTCCAGTACTTTATAATCCAGCAGGAAATAATGAGACCTGGTTTTCTTACATGATCTTTTTATAAACTTGTAACTTTTATATCAACTCTGGTACATTCTGAAGCTCTGCCTTTTGGCCAATTTGACTCCCACCATCTTTTTTTTTGTTGTTTTTTTTTAGCTCTGCAGGGCAAAAATCTTTTGAACTTCTCAAAGGTTCAATTTCCAGGTTGCTCTTAGTGACATTTTACAGACTTGTAAATCTTATTCCAGGCTCATTCACAGATAAACTTCATTCTTTACTAGGAAATAAAAAGGTCCTACTTTGAGTATCTTCTCCTTTACAGCTTCTTGGATCTTTTTTGTTTCCCAGACAGGTGAGGTCAGAATTGCTTCTTTACACTGATGAAAGTCACATCTATTGAAAATCAGTCCAAATGCCGCAATTTACTCAAGTGTAATAGCAAGATTATCTCTTGTTTTTTATTTTTTTTCACAAATTTAAACCCAATTATTTACCATAGCACAGTGTTGATTGTTCTAAATGCTTTAGGTGGCATCTGTGTGCTTTAACAGGGATAAAATTATTAATAGAAGAACAAACACTCCCAGAAATAAAGAAAAAAAAAGCTGCATTTTTCTTTTCACCTCTCTCCTTTAAAGTTCTTTCAGCTGTTCCAACTTCTCAGGAGTCACTGAATAAATAACAAACAGAAATACAAAAAGAATAATAAGCAGCACTCATTTTTTTTTTCCCCCTCGCCTAATTGATGTTGTGGTTCTCTTTTGGAGTTCTGCATCCTGCTTTTTATTTTAGACGTGTTATTGGAAAGGTGAGGACATCTCTAAGCAGGCAGATGAGACCAGATTTCAAAAGTGATGGATCAAACTGATAAAGTGTTTTTTACCAGGCAGAATCAGCTCCAAGGTTTGTGGCTGTTCCAAGGCCACAGCCCTTGCTGGAAATAGAAAGCAGCAATAAATTGACAGAAACCAATGATTCAACCTTAAAATCCCAGGAAACATGAGCTGAAATCCACTCCCAGCTCACAGCAGTATTTTGTGCACATAAATTCCTTTTTTTACATTAAAGTTTAAGGAGATTTGGAGCAGCTCTTGTATGAAATACATGCTGGCCAGGATGCAGACGGTGTAATCCTCAGCTCTGTCAAAATTCCAGTCCTATCACGTATTAATCTGTGTAAACCAGAGAACAAGATTTCCATGGGCTGGATTATTCCATCCCTGCCTACTCTGGGCCAGTCAGGAAGAGTTTATTGGGGAGAGGGACCCTGGCACAACTTTTAAACTCTTCACACCAGGGGGAATTTGCAGCAGGGGAGTTTTCTATCCATTATGAACCGATTTTTATGAATAAAATCCAATCGGCTGGGGGTTCAGTCCCTGAGAGCTGTCTTTGGTAAGCCATGCCAATCTCTGTAGAATCCCATACATTTTTTTTATGGAATGCTGTTGGGAATGTTTTCTAGGAGCTCGGATAAAAGGTGGAGAGGATCCCCATGCAGGATTAGGCCCAACCTTTGTTGTCGGCATCAGGACAGCTTTTAATTTCTGTCAAATTCTCTGTTCTGCTCCTGTCCTTCACCTCTGGAGGCGCACAGGTTTCGTTGTTTGCTTTCAAACATTCCTGCTGGCACCGAAACCTCAGAAACGCTGGCAAAAAATCCCATTTATGCTCCATTGTCCCGAGATTGAGAGGCCAAACCTGGCAGATCTGTGCAGGGATCTGAAATCTGGGGGAATTAATAGCTCTGACCCGCACCTGCCTCATTCCTGCGGCGCCTTGATGCGAGAAGCATTTTCCAGATGAGCTTCCAGCAGCATCTCTGCCGGTGCCAGGCTGCCTGTGTGATTTATTCCTCATTCCCTGCGTGCCCAGAGAGTGCCTCATCCTCCTGGACAGATGGTTGGACGATTTGCAATCCCCACAAGATCCCCCCGATGATTTCTGCCCTCAGCATCCATTGCCATGTTTATTTTTGGTCCCGGATTATTGCCTTGCCGTTTTGCCAGCGCTGGGCCTTCTGTATCCACCCAGGAACCAAATCTGCTCAGTCACTGAGTAGCTGCTGGCTCTGCGGTATTTAAATCTTTTTGTTTAATTGTTAAAAGTATTGTTTTCATTTTAGAAAGCGAGCACTCCATGCCTTGTTTTTATCCCGGATAATTCCGATGTGCTGACCCAGTAGCTTTCCTTTAGATGCTCATTTTCTCTCTGCCATCCTGCTGTTTGCCAGTACCTCTGGCCTTGCCTAAATCCAAGAATATTTTAGTGCATCCACAGGAATTCATATTTTTCTGCTTTCTACAGCTTTCTTTAAAGTACAAATGAGGCTCAGCTGATGGCCCAACATCTTTTTTTCCCTTTTGAATAAGCTGGTTTCCTGGACTAGAGAAAACATTCCCTTTTTTACTCCCTCAATATTTGTGTCCACACAAACACCTTCTCTTTGAATACCGACTTCTCCCTTAATATTTGGGGTTCTTCTGTAGTGGAAAATCCAGTTAGAGCACAGCCCTCACTTGAAGCAGATAATGGGATTTATTTCATTCGTGTCGACTGGGGCCGTGTTACAACACTGCCCCTGAGTCAAGTTGCATTCCAGACACAAAAATAGGCCTGATTAGGCACCGTGGTTAAAATGTGATTTAGTTACACCTCAGCTGCAGAGCGTTTTCATCCTGAGCACAATCCCATCTTTGTGGAGCTCAGGTGGGGAGGGTTGATTGTGCAGCGCTGCTGACCCCGGGGCTGAGGCTGCCGGAGCTGCTGGGGTTTATCAGATAAACACCTATAAACTGCTTGTTTGCTCCCGCAAATCCCCTGGAAATTTTCTATTAGCGGCCTTTACAAGTCCTCCCAGCCTCAGAAATAAATCTGCTGAGCGCTGCTGCCTCATTCCATCCCTGGTGCTCTGCATGGAGTGGGAGTGACTTTGGCTTGGAGCGCAGGGATCCAGCACTGCCCTTGTCTTGGTAGAAGAGGCCTCTGTAAATCCAGTGGGGTTTGTAGATAACCTAGAAATTACTGCTAATTAAGAGGGATGTAGGATTAAAATCCAAACTGGGAAAGATCAAAGAAACGAAGCGGAGCTGCTGTTTGATTTCTTGACTTTCTGTGCTTCATCTTGATGCCAAGAACCTCCATTTCCTCATTCTGTCAACCTGCAGAGTCTTCATTTAATATTTACGAGGACTTGGAGAAATTGCTGCTCAGAGAACTCCCCCAAATTATTGTTGTTCTTCAAACAACAGGAAAACACCTCAGCTAAATGCCAATCCATGGGGCCATGANCTCTTCACACCGGGGGAATTTGCAGCAGGGGAGTTTTCTATCCATTATGAACCGATTTTTATGAATAAAATCCAATCGGCTGGGGGTTCAGTCCCTGAGAGCTGTCTTTGGTAAGCCATGCCAATCTCTGTAGAATCCCATACATTTTTTTTATGGAATGCTGTTGGGAATGTTTTCTAGGAGCTCGGATAAAAGGTGGAGAGGATCCCCATGCAGGATTAGGCCCAACCTTTGTTGTCAGCGTCAGGACAGCTTTTAATTTCTGTCAAATTCTCTGTTCTGCTCCTGTCCTTCACCTCTGGAGGCGCACAGGTTTCGTTGTTTGCTTTCAAACATTCCTGCTGGCACCGAAACCTCAGAAACGCTGGCAAAAAATCCCATTTATGCTCCATTGTCCCGAGATTGAGAGGCCAAACCTGGCAGATCTGTGCAGGGATCTGAAATCTGGGGGAATTAATAGCTCTGACCCGCACCTGCCTCATTCCTGCGGCGCCTTGATGCGAGAAGCATTTTCCAGATGAGCTTCCAGCAGCATCTCTGCCGGTGCCAGGCTGCCTGTGTGATTTATTCCTCATTCCCTGCGTGCCCAGAGAGTGCCTCATCCTCCTGGACAGATGGTTGGACGATTTGCAATCCCCACAAGATCCCCCCGATG